>APFE031037732.1:70452-104952 GCA_000404065.3 Pinus taeda
AATCAAGCTGGTAGTCCCGGTTTTGGGATCCAGTGGGAAATCTTTGTGTATATGTGTTTTATGTGTTATGCTCTCGCATTGTTTATTTTCTTTGTTTTAGAATTCGTATGCAGGGAATTTCTGTACAGGGTTAAAACCTACAGCAACCGAGGCCAAGGTGGAGGGGGACATCGTAGAGGCCGATGACATCTTATTTTTTACAATTATGGAGGACCAGGACATTATGTGAGGGACTGTCTGAATCTGACACGACTGTCATGCTACTACTGTACTCAGTTTGACCATGCGACTAAGGATTGCCCTATATTGTTGGCTAAGATTCACAAAAGGGGGCGCAGACGACGTAGAACCTCTAGATGATGAGGGCTAAGCCTCGCAAGGAAGACCCTAAGGTAGACATTATGTTGTGGAGCAGAACCACGACTGGAGAGGATAAGGGGAAGTAGTGTACAGAAGGTGAATGGGTCCGCAAAGCACTAGAAAAGGAGATTGGGTTTGATTTGGAGTGTGCAAAATAAATATTCATGGAAGTAAAGAAAAGCTTCAGTGAGGCCTCTACCTCAGGAAGTCAAGAGAAATCAGAGGAAGAAATGGACCCATCCATGATTACCACGTTCTTGGAGACCTGCATGAAACTACTCTGCGATAGTAAGGTTGTGAAGGGCTTGTAGGAATTGATCAATCGGTGTGCTGTCAAGGATGACGCTACTAGAAAACCGTGCGTAGTCATACAGCTTGGCAAGCATAAGGTGGGGATTGGGTGTGAGATGAGGCTCACCGTGCAGATAGGGGAATACGAAATGGACCAAGGTATCTTGGATCTAGGGTCTGATGCAAATGTTTTTCCAAAGAAAACATGGGAAAGGATTGGGATACCTATGCTCTAGTGGTCTTTGATCCAATTAAGGATGGCGAATCAACAAAAAATTATGCTGATGGGGAGGCTGCAAGGAGTGAAAGTTGACATTGAAAGCGCGAGCACACTGGAAGATTTTGAGGTAATAGAGATTGTACCCTGCACTCCTTGGAATTGATTGGCCCACTAACATGAATGGGGTAATCAACTTAAAGAAGCAAAATATGATATTTGAAAAGAAGTCACTTCATGTAGTGGTGCTGCTGGATCCTGCAGAAGGATCATGTTATACAGAACTAGTATGTGATTATGAAAGTGATGACGATCTGGACCAAATTTACAAGATAACGGTGCGAGACTAGGATTGGGTAAATCCAATAGTAGACAAGCATATTGTATGGGACCATGAGAGCTCCTGCACATTAGATTCAGATGAAGAATTAGAGCACTGGCAAAACCGGCTACATGAAGTATCTACACTGCTTTGTAATATGATGACCAAGTCATTGCCCTTCATGTCATCAGAAGTAAGGGATCTGCCTCACTATGATGGGCTAACTGATGTTAATTGCTTTTTGGATGAATTTTAGAGAGAATTTTTGGAGAAGCATCGCTTCTAGGCCTTGGACTAGGTACTGTGCGCTACACCCGCAAGATAGTCAGGTATGCACAAGGATAATTTCGGTGATTGGCCCGACTATAGGAGGATGATGAGAATATGTTTTAGATAGCCAAAAGTGTGGATGACAGACAAGTATGATGGAAGGGATGATCCACATGATCACCTAGTTAAATGGACTAAGGCTTATGGAGAGGAGCCCCAGCCTGAATGGGTGCATTTGTTATACCCTGGATGTCATACCAATGAATTGGCACTTGGAAACAAAGCTTTGCCATGGCACTAAAGAATGGGACATCTTGCACCAGGGGTTTATAATGACGTTCAACTTTGAGGATGGGATTGATTGTATTGACGCGGCACTACAGGAGGTTAAAGCAGTGATCTTTAGGATACCGCAAGATCCTTTAGACCTGATTCAACCTAATTGGACTACCCAGCTGAACCACATGCTGGAATGCTATAATGTGACTGCTAAAGAAGAAGACAAGGATCTGAGAAAGATTAATATTCTGGAAACCGAGGGTCACCGCAAGGTTGAAGGTCCGCAGATAGAGGATCCAAAGATAACCACACCATTGAAAACTAGGTAGGTGAACATTGGCACAGAGGCAGAGACAAAATTTGCAAATATTGGGGATTATTGGGACAATGCAACAGTAGATAAGGTTGCTGAGATCCTCTGTGAATATCAAGATTTATTCCCCACGAAATTTTCTGATCTGAAGGGAATCATAGGAAACCTGGGTGTCATGAAGATCACCCTGAAACCGAACACGAAACTTGTAAAACAAATACCTTACCACCTTAATCTGAAGTATAAGGAAAGCTTCTGCATTGAGTTAGATAAGACTCTCATGGTAGGAATTATTGAACCAGTGGAAGAATCTGATTGGGTAAGCCCTATAGTGGTTCAACAAAAGAAACAGAAAGAATAAATAAGGATATGCATGGATCTACGAAAATTGAATGACGCTTGTGTGCATGATCCTTTCCTGACCCCATTCACTGACGAGGTCCTAGATAATGTAGGCGGACAAGAAGCATACTCTTTCACTAATGGGTTCTCTGGGTACCATCAAATCAAAATTGCACCTAAGGATAGAAGAAAAATGACATTCGTGACTGAATGGGGATGTTTTAAGTACACCGTAATGCCTTTTGGGCTGAAGAATGTGCCAACAATATTTTCACGCATAGTCAATGCGACATTCAAAGACTTCATTCATAAATTTCTGGAGGTATAATTTGATGATTGGACAGTGTTTGGATTGGTCAAGTGCCATGTGGCAAGTCTGCGCTTGATTCTAGATACATGTTGGAGATACCAAATCATGCTCAATCTAAAGAAGTGTTTGTTTTGTGTCCCTTTTGGGATCCTACTAGGTCATGTCGTATGCAGACAAGGGTTGATGGCAGACCCCATGAAGATCGTGGTGATAATCAACTTGGAGGCACCAAGGAATGTGAAACAGCTGCGCAAAACTCTAAGGCATAACAGATACTATAGGAAGCTCATTAAGAGCTATGACGAGATCACTTCACCTATGGAGAAATTGTTGAAAAAGGATGCTACATTCTATTGGAATGATGAATGTTAGAAGAGCTTGGATGTGCTGAAAGAGAAAATAATCACCACGCCAATCCTAGTCTTCCCCGGCTCGAAGAAGGAATTTCATGTGCACGTGGACACATCATGTATTGTGATGGGGGGCACGCTGACACAGGTTGGTGAGGGAGAACTAGATCACCCTATAGCATTCATAAGTAGGAATTTGTCTAAAATAGAGAAAAATTATTCCACGATAGAGCGCGAAGGATTAGCTATGGTGTACGTGCTCTAGAAGTTCAGGAACTATTTGTTGGGTGGACACTTTAAAATGTATACGGATCATTCCATGTTGAAGTACCTGGTCAAAAAATCTGTGTTGGGGGGGGGGGAATATGTAGGTGGCTTCTGTTGTTCTAGGAGTACGAATTTGAACTTATTGTGAAGCCAGGATGACTGAACGCGGGACTTGATCATCTATCGCGCATTGAAATGGCAAAAGAACCTACTAACTTGGAGGAAGGGCTTCCTAACATGTAACTCTTTGTGGTACGTGTCGCAAAAAGTCACTTTGAAGATATCATCCACTTCTTAACAATAGGATCAACTTCGGAAGGTTATACAAGTCAACAAAAGAAGGAACTAGTAGTGCGCGGTAGACTTTTCTATCATTGTAGGGCACTTGTAAAAAATGGGTTCAGAAGAAATACTGCAACATTATGTGTCTGACTTTGAACGAAGTAGCATCCTCACTGAGGCTCATGGAGGAGCCGCAATAGGACATTATGTGGGGAAAGCAACAGTGCAAAAGGTTCTATGTGCTGGGTTGTGGTGGCCAACCTTGCATAAGGATTCGAAAGCATTGTAGGGCATGTGACGCATGTCAAAGGACTGGTAGACCATCGTGGAGGGATGAACTACCTCTGATGCTGCAGGTGACATTACAACCATTCGAGAAATTGGAAATTGACTTTGTGGGTCCAATTCAGCCTCAAGGAAGGAAGACAAGCACGTGGTACATCATCCCCGTGACTGAGTACTTGACTAGGTGGGTGGAGGCGCAACTTGTGAAGGACTATATAGGCGCAACAATAATGAAGTTTATTTTTGAATATGTGTTGACAAGATTTTTTTGTCCAAAGATCTTGATGATGATTATGGTATGCACTTTCTTAATGAAACAATCAACACGTTGAAAAAATAATTTCAAGTGTATCATCAGAAAAGTATGCCTTATCATTCGTGAGCCAATGGGACGGTGGCAGCATTCAATAAGATACTAGAAAGTTCACTAATGAAGGTCTGTAATTCTCATAGAAACCACTGAGATGTGCATGTACCCGCGGTGCTATGGGCTTATAGAATGACTTGCAAGAAGTTGAATGGGAAAATGCCTTTCAGACTCATGTATGGCATAGAAGCTGTGATGCCAATGGAATACATTGTACCTAGTCTACGCATAGAAAAACTCACAAGAATGGTGGACCGTGGAACCCTAGAAGAAAGGCTCGCACAAATAGCAGAACTTGGGGAGGACCGATTTCTAGCTGGATCTCATCAACAAGTTCAAAAGGAGCGCGAAAAGGCATGGCACAATCGACACATCAAACTGCGCACCTTCAAGGTAAATGATATGGTCTTGTTATATGATAGTAAATTTGATAAATTTCTAGGAAAATTTAGGATGCATTGGCTAGGGCCATATGTCATCAAGGAGATTACCGATGGTGGAGTAGTTCAGTTAGTCAAATTGAATGGAGAACCCTTCCCAAGAAAGGTGAATGGTAGCCGATTGAAGCCATACACCAGTGATCCGGCTAAGTGACTATATGAAGGTAGCATAGTATTAGCACTCCATGTAGTTGAAAAGAGGCATGGGAGTATAAACTACGCTGCCCAGGTTGGAGAGCTACACGAGGAGTGAACTACATGGAACGAGGGAATGTCACATAGTCCACAACAACATGCAGAGAGCTATGCTACCAAGGGAGCAACCGCGCATAGCAGCCGAAAAGTGACCGTTAAAGTCACTGTTCATGATTTGACAATGAAAAAACAGCCAAATGGAGCAGGGGGGCGGCATTTAAGTCGGAATTTATGGGAAAAATATTTGAAAATCTATCTCCAATATAACATTAATGAATCGATTTTGGGGGGAGTAGTCTAATTTGAATTCAAAATGGCCTATAAATTACATATGGACACCTAGTAGAAAACACTTCGCATAATGAGAAATTGTGAGTTGTACTGTGTGTTGTGCATGAACCACGCATTTTTCGAAGAGCTACTTGATTGCCTAGTGTTCACTCAATTTCTGGAAACTGACCGCAAAATCATCCATGACATTATTATAGGAGAAGCAATCATGGACGCTTAAGCAATGACAACTGAGGGAGTTGTTCTGGAGGTCGCTATGGCAGCAGAAGGAGCTGCCCTAGAGGTTGCACCTATAGAGATACCAGCTGAAATACCGAAGTCTCCATGAATGCCTAGACCAAGGCCTACCCCACCCAAGGAGGGTCCCAAGAACAAGAAGGGAAAGAAGGCTGTGACACCACAGCCGATGCACACATCTCCCAGAAAACACCCATAGAAGGATAAGCCCACCGTAGAGGAAAAGGGCAAGATGATTAACCTAGAGTTGGAAGAAGAAGAGATTGAGGATATCCCAATGGATGATGAGGATGTTGGGGTGGAAATGGAGGATGTTGAAATTGAGTGGTTTGAACCCATCATTAAGCTGCCTGAGTACATTCCTCTGTGCAAGGGCAAGACCAAGGTGCCCAAAGACATTTATGAGAGTAAGGTCACCCTGCACACACCCCTCTTGACGGGCCAAACTATGTTTGAAGGACCGCGCTTGGGGTGTGTCCCCCTTTTGAAATTAGAAGAATGGGATTTAGTGGAAAAAGAGTGGTTCCCTCATTTATCAACGGACCAACTTCTGCACTGGGTCTTCCACAAAAATATTGGAGTAACCGTATTGGAGCCAAGGAAGTGTCTGAAAGGCGTGGATAAGGTAGGACTACTCAACTTGCTATGGGTGCCACATTACAACCGTGTGCCCATCATAATGGTGGTAATCAAGCAGCTGTTGTGCTTGGCACATGATGGGTTTCTATGGCTGGAGGAGCCAATACCCATCACTAATATGTTGATCTATAGGATCACACGGTTGTTGTACACAGGGGAAAATTTGGCCATGACATTTAGTAGAAAGGTTGGTGAGCATGCCCTCATAAAGGCCATGAAGGAAAATTTAAAGTTAGTAAAGAAGCCACGAGGCTATGCCATTATGAGTATCTATGACCCAGCGGTTAAAGTGGCATCACAAATCTTGGCAGGGAAGGTCATGCAGAAGTGTCGTGCAGATGAAGTGCTGGCACCAGTCATAGCTTTGGCGGCCCAATGCACGGAGGGAGTTCAATTTAATTGGGCACACTACCTCTGCAGTGAGTTCCTCATGAACTGCCGCGAGGTGCAGGATCTCAGCAAGCCATTCCACTATGCATGGCTCTTGTTGTCCATAGTGTTGGTAGCATGGGAGCTACCCGAAGATAGTCAGTTTCCTCTAGTCACGCCAGACCTACCAGAGGTAGTGAAGTACTCTTCCTTGTGGGCAACTAAGGATCCTCAGTAGATAAAGGACAATAAGATCTTTTGGATCTTGATGGAGATGAACGTGCATATGGCCATCAACCGCAAGCTGCACTTGTCGCCTACTAATTTTGACAGATTCCAGGTGTATGTGGAATTCAAGGCTAACTTCCACCATGTCTCAGTATGGGCATGGAAGGACCCTGAGAAGAAGTGGCACGACTTTCCCTACTTGGCAACAAATGACGTGATCGATGTGGTCCTTGATCATTGGCTCGTAGAGTGGCACACTGCCCTAGACTTGGCTACATGATCTAGCAAGAACATCACACAGTGGAAGAAGGAAGAAGCCAAGATGAAGGTGGAATAGTTGGCCATGAAAAGGAGAAAGGAGGCCGATGATAGGGCCAAGGTGGAGCACGCTGCTGCGCAGTAGTCGGGTGGGAAGATAGGAGAAGAGGAGTAGGGCTTTGACGAAGGTTAGAAGTTGTCTTTACCAAAAACAGAGGAAGAAGATGAGGACCAGATGGAGTAGGGAGGAACAAATCCGAAGACAACTCCGTTCCATATCAAGTGCACCAAAGGTCCAAAAAAAGTATGGTTGTGGAAGAAGTCTAAGGTTACCAAGACGTCTCTAGATCTAACCACCCTAATAGAGGGGGATCTAAATGATATAGGGGATGCAGTGCGAGATGCCACTATGGAACTATTGCAACAATTCGAGCAGTAGTAGCAGCAGGCATTAGGGGTTATTCAAATGGGTCTATGTGAGCTGCAGATCCATGCATCACATATTTGGACCAGCGTGGCATCCACCAATTTGTCCCTTGGCACCTCAGAAGCCACAGGGATGTTGTGTGAAAGGGAGCCCAGAGCCATAGTGTTGCCATATGGAGCATTGATGATAGAGACTAAAGCTGACAGGCCCATTGTTAGGGCCCTCAAGGGAGTGGGACTTAACTTGGCAGCACTTCCTAGCGAGGCGCTTCACCTTCTTCATGATGGTGTGATTGTGGAACTTTGGGCCTATGAACAATGCGCTTTTCAGGTGATTAGTGAGTAAAAGGTCAACAATGCTCAAATGGTTATGTGGAGAGACTCTGTTGTTAACCTTGTGATAGACTTGATAGAGAAGAATCAGTGCATAATTAAGGTTGTGGATGAGGCATGCAGAACTATCCCAGAGCTGGCCATTCATGAGGTTGAGCCAGTAGATGTGTGGGTTTGGAAACTCATTTCAGGAGTGTGCGATGCACACAAAGAGTTGGCAAAGGTTTAGCTAAAGCTAAACCTCAAAATTGTATAATTGCAGTTGAAGGCCCAGCCTTCGACTCCACCGGAAGTCAGGGAGTAGCACGCGACTTCTGTGACAGATGGAATAGCAGCAATAGCGATTGCAGTGACAGACTACATGACACTTTTTGAGAAATCGCTTGAGGTACTCACTAGCCTACAAGAAGATCCAAATATGTAGAGGTTGGAGACAGAAGCGCGGGAACTACATCAGTGCTACGATGAGGTTAAAGTGACAGGGCGCACTGTTGCATCATGCAGAGACTCGCAAAGCTATAAGACGCCAAGGAATTGAAGGAATATGCTAATACAACTCAGCATAAGGAGGCAGTGCTGAAGGCCCACTTGAAGCATTGGTTGGATGAGGCCTACTTGATCATGACCTCCATTGAAGGTAAGTTGGCTAGTCTGCAAGACACTCTGCAGAAGCTCCAAGCTGATACCGTAGGGCTAACGACTGAGCAGTTGGTCAAGGAGATGAAGCAGGAGGTCGCGCAGTGCATTGCCAAGGTACCAGCTGTCCAGGTCAAGTTGGGAGGTATTTTCGACAAGATTTCATGCCAGCAGAGTGAATCAAGGGTGAGTCACCATGTTTTTGTTGGGGGCCTGTTGGGAACAGGTTCCCCTAAGAGTCAAATTTGGGGCTAAAATCCTATGTCTTGGGGAAGGAAGCCCAAATTTTGTATAAATAATGTAAAGTCTCCGCATTTTGTGGTTGTGGAGCGTGAATATGTCAAGAGTCATTAAGAGTTGTCCGCCCTTTTTTTTTAAAGGATCATGTTGGTTGTAAAGATCCACCCATGGTCCGTGGACCATGGGATTGTATAAAAAGAAGCTAAGTAAGTAATTTCTAAAGGTGTTAGTAGAAAAAAGTAGAGTTCTAAGGGCTTTGGGTCATAGGAGAGATAAGAGGAGAGTCTTGGCGTAGGTAGAGGCTCTTTAGTTGAGTGTGCAGAGGCCTAGGGTAGAAGTCCGCAATTGAGTGCGTGGACCCTTGTAGCTGTGTGCGTAGGACGAATAGAGTCTATACTGGGAACTTGAATCATCAATAAAGAGAACTATTATGAAATTGTTATTTATTTTGTCTCTAATTATTGCATCCAATTGTGTTATGTTAAGTTCCGAGTTTACATTATAATGCTAATTTGATGTGTGAATGTATCTGTTTCTATCTGTTATTTGAACACAAGTAAGAATATATGTTTATGTTAGGATAACCTTAATTGCATGGTAAAATTGGTGAACACTTAAGGTAATTCAGGAACTTGTAACCATACGTAGTTACAAAGGCACCTAAGTTCCTGGATCGCTAGTTAGGGCTGCATGAAGGTCAGTTGTATACCTTCGTGAAGGTTTTGAAGGTTATAGAAGAAGGAATATCGATAAGCCCTAAGGGATTATCGATCTGCGGGAAGACAGGGGTTAGGGTATAAGATCGACTTCACGACCCCCCATACTGCTTTGGCTGAGACTTCAGTCTATGCTTAGCGGGTTGATGCCGAAAGGGCCAGTAATGTAGGGATTTGCTTGCCTTCTTAATGCTGAACCTAGGTCAAGGCCCACCAAGCCAACATGAACCATGAATTTCCCCAAGACCTATGACATGCCATATCTAAATTATCTTCATTTTTACATTAGATCACAACAAAGGATATTCATATGGCTATCATTCCATGGTGGCTTCAAGAGATAGTTGAGATTGTTTGTATGTTGAGAAGGAACTTCCAACGAGTTTCATGGACCACCAAGTTCATCTTCTAAATCACCTAATAGATGAGGTTGAATTAGTTGTGGTGGTTTCTTGTAGTTCATTGTTCTTCTTAGAGAGGTACATGAAGAAATTTAAAGGTTTTGTTTGACAAAAGGAGAAACTTGAGGGGTCTATGGTAGAGGGGTATATATCATATGAGTACTTCTATTATGCTAGTGTGTACATCAATAAAATTGACAACACACTAGGTGTGGAAATTTGGGATGATGAAAGGGATAAATACAAAAGAGAAGGTAAGATTCTTGAAATGAACAGAAAGAGGTGCATGATAAAGAGTAAGTGTAGGCTTATCATTTGCCAATTACTACATTGTAATCCATCAACAAATTCATTTTTTACAATATGGAAGCGACACAATCATGGGTCACATTGTACGAACAAAAGAGGAGGAAATGGGACAGTGACAGGAAATCATTCAAATGGTTGAATGATAGAAGTGTGCCTTATCCTGGTCATTTAAAAGAACATATGCCAATGCCATTTCCTAACAATTAGGTTAATGATCAGGTCAGAGAGAAATACAGTGCATATGGTCATTACACGTGTGTTGAAGAGGATGCGCTAAACATAGGTATTCGGTGTAGAAACTCAGTAATTATAATCTCCTTCTGTACAATTTTAACTTCACACTCAACCTTTGAATTGTAAAATATATATATATGTGTGTGTGTGTGTGTGTGTGTGTGTGTGTGTATGTATATATATATATATATATTATATATATACATTCATATATATATATACTATACATATACAATTACATATATATATATATATATATATAATACATACATACATATATATATATATATATATATATATATACATATATATATATTATATATATATATATATAATATATATATTATATATAATTTTCATTATGTTTGGGTTATTAGACACATGACATTGCGATTTTCGTTTTCTTATAGGTGCATTTGTTCCCATCTATGTGGGCATATGGACATCACTTTTGCATGGAGGATGTCGATGATGGATGCATGGAACAAGAATTTGGACTCAAAGTCAAGTTTGACCAATCTAGTGGTGCTATCCACTGTAATCAAAACGTAATGCAGGGGATATTAGGTTACGTTGAAAAGATATAAGAGATCATTTAGGTGGAATTCTCTTCATTCCAATGTCTTATTTTTAGGTGCATGTGGTGGGACACATTTAATCGAAATAATGTAAAGGAAGATAATGATAATGGGATGATATCTATCAACTCTAGAAAGATGTGGCATGAAGATAGGGAGCCTTATGTTTTCCCAAAACACTGCAACCAAGTGTTTTTTTCCCAGATGTGTTGGATAGGGATTGGTGGTTCATATTAAGACATGACCCTAGACCAAAACACATTTTTGAGAATAAAAGTATTATCATGCCAAGAGAGGAGGATAATCAAGGTGATGATAATGGAGAGTGATATGTACTTGTTTTAGGTGACTCACCCTCTTGGGCCTCACTCATATCATCATCTCCTCCATTTAGCGGGGGAGGAGGAATGTCCCCATCGAATGTGCCGATATCTATAAAATATATAGTACACAATAATAATTAGACAATTTAATCAAACTTGTTAAAGAATGTGCTAGAATAAATTTTATTCTAATTAATTAAAACAATAAAATGAAACTAGATTAATTTAAAGAAAACACTAATATTACCTCCATCATCTAGAGGCTCAACCTGTGTGAAGAGGATGTTGGGACATTGTCACCGATAAATCCCCATGTACAGAAACACCAATGTGAAAAATGCATGGTCATCCTCACTGGCTAGTATCATTAGTGCCTAGGGGGAGATCTTGGTTGGATACTCTAGCAGGCCCCTCTTGGGCATCATCTGCCCCCACATGCACATCCATACCTTAGCAATTGACCTAGGAGAGCAAAGATCAAATGTATGCCTTATCTTTGGAAACCTCTCAAAAAATAAACAAAAAATATTTGAAGCGAAAGGGAAGGTCTCCCTCCCGTGTCCTAATGCACGAAATCTATCTAAAACCATGAAAAAATGCCTAAACAAATGGCAAACCATATGATACAATGTGGCACATAAACCAAAGAATCAACATAATACAAAAGAGGGAAACTAATGCACTTCCCATCACTACTAGATTGTGCAATGGTGGTGACTAATAACAAGAGGAACCTAACATCCTGTGCAACAAAAGAAGAAATTTGTAGCTTTCTACCACAGACCTGGAAAATCTTTGGGATGGATTTCATGAGACCCGACATATCCCTGAGTGTAGGCAAGTTGAATCTCAGCTGCAACCCCATGGGGGACATCAGGGAACTGGGAAAAATAATATCCTCTCCTGGATATGCCAGTGATAAAGTATATGTCCTCCACAAAGGGCCTATACCACACTCTAGTACTGACACATAAACTCTTCTCCTAGGCACTCCATTAATGGATCAGATGTGCCAATAAAACAAAGCATTCCTTCAAGGATGTAGCCTCCTCATAGTGCTTGAGGAGGCATACAATTCTTAAGAGCACTCGGGTCCTTGCAGTAATAGGTCGAAGATATAAATCCCTCTCCCTCTCTCTAGCCTCCCATGTTCAGACCATATTGTATCAACTTTCCATTTGCTCCTACTCTTATTGTTGCTCCCTCTACTAACATCTTTGCTACATGATTGACATATAAAATACATCAACCTTATATATAAAATACATTTTTTTTTTATTAAATGAAAAATGTATTTATAAATATGAAAACATAACTTTCAATTAAAAAAAATCACTAGTGCACCAGAAACACAGTCATGCACCAGCTCTGGTGCTCTATAAAAGACAATCGCACCAGCATTGGTGTGCACATACATAAGATGCATTTTTTTTGGTTCAAAAATTTAAATTTTCATAGTATTGCATCACACTTATGCACCAGCGTGCACATATAACCTTTTCGCACTGGTATGAAATGTTCAAGTTATTGAATGCACTGAGCTATATCTATATTTTTAAATATTATTTTTGTGTTGCATTTGGTAAATATGAATACACTAGGTGCAGCTTAAAACTTTTACGCACCGAAATACAATTTATAGCTTTCCTGGTGTAGTTTCATTTATGAAACGCACCGCAACAGTAGCGGTGTATTATTTTCATGCACCAAACTGCGGTGTACCCTGTAAATTTACAGGGTGCATCACTATTGGTGTGAGTGAACATATTGAGAGCACCATGCAGGGAATTTTTTTTGTTTTCAAAAACAATGGAAATTTTAAGCTAATTTTCAATTCTAATCTTCTAAAAAATGAAATTAGAGAGAAACATAGACATTACCTAGCCATTTTCTCGTCTAGGAGGCATTGTTGACACATAATGGAGAAAAATAAATTTTACCACGGTTTGCAAAAAATGGAAATATTGGTAGTGAGCAAGGTATAAATGGATGGCGAGCAAGATAAGCACCAACATAAAGGATCTTGCATGAGGCAAGAGTGGAACTAGTGCTTTAGAGCTCTCCAGCACTATAGATCATAAAAATGGAATTTACTGTTGGGAGGTTTTTTTTCTATTTAATCCTCCTTTGGTGCATTAGGATAACCACACTATTGCATAAGATATCCAAAAGCATTGTATTTTTTTTTAATTAAAAAATCTACAACAGTGCGTGCTAATATAAGTACCACACCGATGCTTTTTTTTACTATAACACTACTCTCTTTTTTTTTTAACTAAAAAAAACCTAGCAGTGATCTTTAGAAGAAGCCCAAGGGAAGTTTAATAAAATTACAACATTGGTGTGTCATTGGAAAATAACACCACATTTTTTTGAAATTAAAAAACTATAGCGTTGCTAATTCTTGGTATGCACCGGAGTGTTTTAATACATGAAGGGTACTGGTGCTTTGGGTGTATATAGCACAATTTTTTTTTAAAGTTAACCTTTCTCCATTGCAATTGATTATTCAAGCACCGATGCATTCTGTTATTTAGCACACCTTGTTTATTTATTTTATAAAAATAAATTTTCCACGGTGCACCATGTTCTATGTGACGTCGGTGCTTGTATGGAGTGTAAAGCACTGGTGCATTTGTAGATTGTATATGCACCATCAAAAAACATCCACTAAAACATCCACCCCCACACCTTCGCTACGAACTGTTTTTCGGGATATTTTTATAGGGGATTCCGTAAAAACTTCTGCTAGAAGGTATTTTCCTTATAGTGTTCCATTTGAATACTCCATCCTTATTTATCATATTCTATAGTGGATTTACAATTTAGGAATAATCAGAAATGAACTTGCAGAGAAAATTAATCTTACTCAAAAATGACTGCATTGCCTTCTTTCCATTGTGATGCGAGATTTGTGTGATAACCTTTACATGCTCAAGGTCCACTGCTGTACCACTCTTTGCTATTATGTACCCTAAAATATTACCCTCAGACACCACAAATATTTTTTTCTTGGGATTGAGTGATATTTCGTATTTCCTATAGTGATCAAAGATTTGCTTTAGATGATGTGGATGATCTGATCCTTTCTTTGAAAACATTGTTACATCATCTAGATAAACTACCATGATTTGGCCATTCAGCCCTCTAAAATAAATATCCATAGCCCTTTGGAAAGTAGCTCCAACATTTATAAGACCTGTTAACATCGAAAAATCGTGCACCTACAGTACAATCCATAAGACATTAAAAGTGTCCAACATAATGAACAGGTGGACATTTTTCCAGCCGAATACATTATGAAGTTTAAGAAATCAAATTTCTCCTAAGGTCCAAAGTTTATAAAGGAGAAAAAATTAAGGTCATGTGTATATTTCTTTGATAAATGCACATATGACATAATCTCCAAAAGTCACACGGTAGCAAAAGAGGATGAGTCAACGATCCAACATCACTTTGCACATTTGGGGCGGACTCTCTGACATGAGACTAGTCCAGTACAACTGAATTTGAGTCACCTTGGAGATATGTAGCCCTCAATGGAATCCTCTTTTCCTACTCGTGTTTTTATCATACATGTACCAAGAGAGGGAAGAAGGATTCAAAAAACTCTATATAAACAAACCATGGGAGAAACAAAGCATGAGACATTGTTATGCTGGCCAAATTGTTGTTTGAGCAAACCACCATTGCATTATTGAAGTCAAGGAAGTGAAGAGCACTAGCATGTTGGCTAAATTTCTTCTAAGAAACCAAACATCTCAGTGAGTGAAGAGGAATCCACCCTTGGAGAGTCTTCACACTTCTTTGAGAGAGAGGAGAAACTTGCAAATAGATTGACGGAAGAAACCCCCTTGTTGAGGATTTTTGAGCTCCATAGCTCAAAGAATTTTCTTCAAGTGTCTGAGATTATAATTGTATTCAACCTCTCCCACCAACAATCAATAAAGGGAGATTTTTTCATATATTATTGATGTGCTTTCTCCATTTGAGCATTGTTTTATTTATGTACCTCTTTATTTGAGTTTATATTTATGTATGCATTATTTCCACTATTTACAATGTTTTGTTTATTTAAGTTTGTTGAATAATAGCACCAATTTTGACTATGATCCTTTGCAGGTAACAATCCACTGCTAAGGGGGTGTCTTTTGGTACACTTGTGCTCCAAAAACACTACGACAGGAATGGTGACCATACTGATATCTTTTCATTAATCTAGAGATTATTTTGTAGGACCTTCTCTCTGCACAACCATCCTACAAGGCATTATTCACCTCCCTGGATTTTTTCCAAACCCCCAGGATCTGTTTTGAGCCCGTAGAAGTAAAAAAAATTCTTATATTTCTCGCCCACACTCATTTTCCTTTGACAGATGCAAGCACTCATCCGTTTCTGTAAAAATTTTGAGCGCGCATCTATGTCTAAAAAAACTGTGCAATAAATATAGAGCTAGAAAAACCTTATATTGCTCAGTTTTCTCAGGTGATTGGTAGCCTTTAGTTAATTTCCTTCACCTCTGCATTCAATATTTTATGTTTTATTACTTCTGTTTGCTTGATGAACCATAATTCGTCAAACAATTAGAATTTTTTTTATGTATTTGAAAAATACCCACATAGTCTAATTAGGTAGAAAAGTAAGTGGCCAAAATCCACATATGTTTTCAAACTATTTTGCTTAAAATTCTATAAATCACATAGCTTAATTAGTGAAGCAAGTAAGTGGCCCATTATCCATGAATATTTCTACTAACCAAAGCATTTTTTGGGGCTAGGAGAAAATGTTACCAAAGAAAGTAAGTAACTTTACATCCCTTGTGTCTCTTAAATGATCTTGGGATTGCATATGAAGGCCTTTATGAAAACATTTCAATTTCCATCTCCCTCATTAAACTCCACATAGTTTAATAGGAAAAAAGTAAGTGGCCCATAATCCACAAACAAATTTATTTTTTCCACGCAAGGAACAGTAAACACTTAGTGTAATTAGAAGGATATTGAAAATGATCCTCGCATATCCACATCTTATCACACTTTATATGTTCACTTGCATCACCCAGTAAGCCTTTATATTCTTTGTACTCAAGAAAGCCTCCAATTTTGTGGAGCTTTGGGTACTTTTTCTATTTTATCTTACAAAATCACTCCATAAGTGAAGTAAGATTCCTTAAAACAACCATAACTTGAACCAATTAAATTTCCCCATAAGGTCCACCAAAAAATTTATAGTTCAGGTTAGGACCATTGGGGGTAGTCATCCCATAAGCTACCATGGTTAACATAGTTGTTGACTTTCTAGGGATCTTAAAATCCTTCAATCATCCCATGAAAAAGAATACTCGAGCATGGCAGAGACCTGATTCAAAGGGGGTTCAACTTAGGTCCAGTGCTTGCGTTACTCTTTGGGGCTATGTGACCTATCTAGTGCTCGGTACTGGTAAGTGACTACTAAGAAGCTAAATACTTGAATTCTCATGTGGGAGAAAGGTACCTAGTGATCAAATCTAGGACATCCTTTCCCTATAGTTGACAAAGCGGGAAGCACTTGAGCCTCATTACCATTACCTTGGTTGATTCTTCGACTACTGGAAGGCGTTGGTAGTTCTTTCAAGACGTTACCCCAGGACCCATCAGAGGATATCTTCACAAGGCCTAGTTTCTTTGAGAGTGGACTGGACAATTAGGTCTTCATAGGACTCTTTATCATATGCAAAAAACATAAACCTTTTTCTTGTTTTCTTGATCACATAGTATAAATTAAAGGAAAATAAACCATTTATATTTTCAATTTTCTTTATGTATGTGATCCAATTGCATTGATATTTATCTACTTCCCTCACCAAACACAAAGTAGTGCATACTCTAAATCGACATGATAGGGGACCCCACAACTCCTCTTCAATCTAAATGTTTTTTAAACCTCTCCCCACTGTTGGAAGTTGTGCCAAGACTCCCACCATTTAGGTGGAGAGGACATCACTCAACCACCATTATTGGGTCTTCCTTTATTGGTTCATCTTTGCTCAGAACTCCTCCTCAGAAAAGTACACCCTTCATCACTCCAGAAGCATCCTTGAATGCTAACCCCCTTTAGGAGCACACACACCTCTCCTCTAGACAGTCCCAAAGATACCCATTGAGGTAATTCTCTTGTGACATCCCCATAGAGGAATCTGCTACATACAACTTTCCAGATTCATTTTGCAATGATAGGTAATGCAGATATCCCATTCTTAGCCTCGCTAAATCTATCAGATTTAAGCAATATAACCAATGACAAAATCGCCCATGGCCAAAATTGGTTAGTTATGCCCACCAAGCTCCCTTCATTCATTCCAAAGTTCGAGGGAAAATACGAGGAAGACCTAGGAAACAATGTCATGACATTTCACATGTGGTGTTCATTTAATAGCATCATAGAAGACACTATTAGATTATGACTATTTCAATGCACCTAATTGGGCCCGCTGCAAACTGGTATGTGGACCATTCCTCTACGTCGCATGGGAAATTTATCTCATTAGATACTACTTTCCTTACCTTCTTCCAGCTCCCTTTTCACCATGATTCAGGTCTGGAAATCCTCACCAACTTCAAACAAACACCTGCTACTCACATCTCAGACCATCTCCATGAATGGCGAAAATGTCATAGCCTATGCAAAACCCAGTTTGAAGACAAAGTCCTCCTGGACATATTCCTGAGATCCCTCATATTAGAAATCTCTAGGGATGTGAAAAATTCATCCCTGAAACCCGAGCAACAAGCTATTAGTAAAGTCGAGCAACTGGAGCTTATCTATACCCATTCTAGATACATTTATTATGTGCTTCCAGACATCCCGTGCTTGCAAAATTATAAAGAGATCCTAAGCACATCTAGAAGTGATGACGGATTAATTGGGTCCCTATCACAAAATCACCACAACAACAACTACAAAAACCATGGGTATTTTTTGAATGGCCAAGCATATGATGCTGCCCATAACACACCACCATTGCAACATTCAAGGCGCTATAATGGTCAACTAACACCTATGTAGAATATAGTCAACAGGGTTAACCAATGCCAACCCCCACAAGGAGGCTCATATCTTCCCCCTCAAGGAAACCAATACTCCTCTTGGAGTATGGACAAGACATCTCCTACCCTGAGTTAGTATGTTAACTAGGGACAAGGAAACCAATACTCTCCTTGCTTCAAAACAACAACTGAAGGAACAAATGAATTTAGTTAATCCATCCAATGTTGCTAAGACAAAATAAAAAAGAAATCCAAAGGGAGAACCAGAGTAGGAGGCAGCAATCAAAAGCAACACCCAAGGGCACTGGGAAGGGATAACCCCAATTAGAACCAAAACCAAGGTACGACCAACACTAACACATAGAAATAGGGCAATAACACTAGTCTACGGACTAATCACGCATGCACTATCTATGGAGAGTATGTTCATTATATCCACAATTGTCCCCAACTTCTTGACTTAAAAAGGATACAAGCTAGTAGGGGGAAAGGTGGTCAATAAGCGGCAGTGGTGTTGTACCCCTTCCTCCATCAAGGAGTCATTAACACCTAACAACAAACTCCCCAAACTCATCCATCAGAAGGGAACCTCCATAACACCCCTAATCACAATATTTTCATGACAGGGGAAGATATCCTTTTTGCAAACAAGGAATCAAAGTTATTAATCTCCCCTAGAGCGCAATCCATCCACCTCGACTACGAAAATACCTACAAGGCCATTGACCATCCCTTGACCTTCTGTAGAAGCCATGCCAAAAATGGTCAAAGGACCCTTACAACGCACAACACACAACTCAAAATCATCCCATATCTACAACATAGTTGATGACTTAGTGTAATCACCATCAGCTATGTCAGTGCTTGAAGTCCTAAAAACATGCCCAACCCAATGAAAAACCATAATTTCCATTGTAGGTGCAATCAACCCATCTGATTCCCACCTCATGGTCTTTGACTTGGACAAAGCTACTCCATGGCTACCCTTAGCCGTCACTTTCCAAATCCCTGTCTCAGTCCAGAATATCAACATCCATTGTGGCATCATTGATGAAGGGGCTTCCACATGCATCATGTCAAAAACCATTTCACAAAAATTAGGATCCCCTGAACTAGAGCCTTTTGACATAATGCTGAGAGCATACGACAGATGCCCTTTAGCCCCCATCAATTTATACCCTAGCGTGCCAGTTAAGTTGGATGGAAAAATTGTGTTAATAGACATTGAAGTACTTGATGTCTAGTTGGATTACAACATCATACTAGGTCAAAGCTATATGTACGAAATGCTCACAGTCACCTCATGGGTGTTCAAAACAATGATTTTCCCCCACGATGGGAAGGTCATTACCATTGATCAAACTCACATACTACAAGAAGGTAACTTCACCCACACCAGATGGTGTTTTTCCCTTAGTATCTTCCTCCCAATAGGTGGTCACTACTTACACTGAGCTCAACCCAGGCCAATTTAATCCATCAACCCTCCTAGGAACATTCCTAGGAGACCCTCCGATAAGACAAGAGTTTGTCCCAATTAGCAGAGCACTGGTGTCCATGATGACTTCATCAAACACCACCCAAAAGTAAGAACCAGTTTTGGATGATAACAATGACGTTGTTACCAATCTGAATCTCTTATCTAACCCTATCTCACACCGAGTCATCGCAACACTCACATTACCTAAAATAGCCATCACAATACCATTATGGTATTTGGCCCCCAAGGCCATGCTAGCTAGCACAGGTTACACTGCAACAGGGATAGTCCCTATTCCTCCTGAGGACAATAATATACCCCATACATCACATATCCAAGTACCACATATGCCACAAGAAATTTCCGTACCAACACTAGCTAAGCCAAAACCAATGGATAATAGAAAAGGTAAAAAGGCAGAAGCCCCAAACACTCCCTCCTCTAGGATCCCTCAACCTTGCACTTTGTGTGAAACCATAGGGTACTCCACCAATAATTTCCTCGAATTAAAAGAGCTCAAAGCTCTGCTACATGCCCCAAAAAAGCCTATAAACCCTCCAACCTCTATCGAGAAGAAGAACACACCCACGCATATTAAAGCATTATGCACCAATCACACATGTGGCATCTATGCAAAGTATAGGAATTATACCCATGATTGCCCCAAATTTCCTCGATACAAAGATGTGTTAGTAGCGCTCAACCAATCCAATTCCCCATTACTCTCCACAATGGATGGTTCTAAAAATATTTTTTATGTCGTAAGTGAAGAAGCTTCTTGCTCCTCTTCTTCAACAGGTCCATCAACCTCCACCCACAATCAAAGGCGACCTTAGCAGACACATATATCATCATCGCCTACTTCTGCTCTGTGTGACACATCATAACATTTAATCAACCAATTACTTGAGTTATGACCATTTAACCGATTGTATCTAGTTCCCTGCATCAGCCAACCAATGAGATCAAGGTATAGGCGTCACACTTTCTAAATTTGTGCCGACAACCATCATGTGCGTGTTGGAAATTCTAAGTCTAACTGTTAGAAATTCTTCCTATACTATCTAATTTATTTATTCCTACTTGTTCAATTACTTAACAATTTATTTACCATGTAAATACTGAAAATAAATATAAGTATAGTATCGACACATACAGATCATCAACTGAAAGTAAAAAATCACACAAGTGACACCATTTCTTTTGGACTAATGTCCCTGGAAAAATCCAATGCGGGAAAATCAATGCAACTTTTCAAAGGGTTTTATTATTATGCAGTTTCAGAATAGAACCTGGGTGCTAGAAATGGCTCACCCAACATAGAATTCCCTTGGAAGTAGTACCTGTCATTCGGAGATAGATATTCTAGATAAGTCACCGGATGAATGATCCCACAGCAACAATACAACTTCTATTGCTCTGTGTCACCCTGATAGGGACTGCATCACCCTAACCAACTCTCCAACTCCAATCCGTCCCACGAAAATCTCCCAGCACTGCCTCTAGGGCCTATGTCAGCCTCACTAGTCCAACGTCGGCCTATCTGGCCCAGCCTCAACCTCTCGAGGCTTTCTGTCAGCCTCTAGAGCCTCTGCATCTCACACGCTGGCCCTCTCTAGCTCTACACAACTCCTGACTACCTTTGTGTGGCCTCTAGATGGCTTTGCCTTAACCTCTCCTGGCTTCTGCGCTGTTCCTCCTGGTACTAACTCTGCCTCTCTGTTATGTATTCACTGCTCCTCAGTTGCAACTCTGATCACTCACTCAATTTCCTTAGCAAACCCCACTGTAGAAAATCAAGTTCCTGATCTCTCTCAGTGTGTTCTCCAACTGACCCTCAAGCCTCCTGTTATACTTTTCTCGTTGGTCCATCAATGACCAATATTAAATATCTAATCAATGACTAAGATTAGATTTGGCTTGATCCATGACTTTTGGACCATTCTAACCCATTTTTATATTAATTCACATTAATATTTTATTTTTCCTAAGTTTAGACTTAGGAATGCGATTAAAAATATTAGTTATTTTAATATCTCCCAATATGGTTAGATTTTGCCCAAACCATTTCTGGGTCTTGGAAATCTCATGTGCTTTAGCCTGTCCACCAATTTTTGTGGCTAGAGAACATTTGATGCTACCCCAAATCAACACGCCCTCTTAGTGAGGATTGTGCTCTAGTAATACTCCTCACTGAGTATCACCCTAATCATCTAGAATTGGTCCCTGTGCTAATGCTAGGCCTCCCCACCCAACATCCTCTACACTACTTCATCTTGTACTACTTCCCATGGCCCTACCACTGCCACTATTTCATCTATACAACAGCTCCCTTTGCATCCATGATGCTGCCCATGGCCCTGCCATTGCCACTATTGCATCTGCATTGCATCCCCTCTCATCATGTTGCATTGTGCTGCCCATAGCACTGCCACTGCTAACCGATGCACTGCAACTCAGTTACTGAGAAGTAAGTAACTGATCCTCCCAACTTTGGCATCTCTTGTCAGGCTAGAAACACTCCTAATGTTGAATCTCCCTATGTCGCTGACAAGTGCTCCCTCTAATGACATTTGCGTTGTTGCAACAACTCCATGCATCTCACACTATTGCTTCATGTTGTCCTAGGACTCCTACACTGTAGAGCCCTATGTCACTCCATCTGTATCTATCTCTACTAACATCCGCTAGTCCTGCTACTTCTCTTCGGGGCTCTCATAACAAGGTATAATCCAAGAGGTTGGGTACCTCATGGATCTTGCCCCTCATCTTTAGTAGTCTGTCTGACTACAAATCAATGTTTTCCCACTTCCTCTCAAGTGGTGCATGAGCACTCATGGCATAGTCATCATCTATCTCCACTTCTTTCTCCACCCTTGTTGGCACTACCTTGGTCTCAGATGCCTCTCCCTTTCTCTTCTTCCTCGGACACTGGTTCACGTAGTGACCCAGTTCCCCAGATTGGAAGAATTTGACCTTAGGGAGGTCCTTCTTCTTTCGTTTCTCCTGCTTTCCCGCAGATGCTAGGGCATTATCCTCCTCTTCCTCCCTTTTTATTCTAATCCCCTTTCCTATGCTTCCCACCTTAGTCAACCGTCCGATCTCTTCTTGATGAAGATCCACCCACAATTCCTCCCAATACAGAAGGCTTGCCCTACCCAGTAAGCTATGGAAAAATACCTCCCAATCCTATGAGACTGCGTTCAATGCAATCCTCACCAACATCTCCTCATCTGTCATGGCCCTTATGGAAGTCAGCTGGTCCCAAATCTCTGTCAATCACCCGAGGAAGATATCTATCTAGTCTCCCCTCTGAATCTAGTATGACCACAACTAATTTTCTAGAAGCATCTTCCTTTGCATGGAAGTATGCTAATACAACTTCTTCAGGGCATTCCACATCTCATTTTCTATACACTTCTCGGCAATATGTGGTACCACATGATCCTTGACCCTGTCAAGAATGATGCACCTAGCCCTGGCCATTACCTCCTTGTACTTCTAATTTTCAGTCGGGTCAACTAGGATCACAATCGTTTTCAAGTCAAACTGTTTGATACGATACCTGTCTAGAATGGACAAGATCCTGGCCTTCCAGACTATGAAGTTCAAATCTCCGTCCAATCTATCCTAATCTCTTAGCCCATTCACTACCATTTCGCTACTCCTCTTTTAACTCTTTTGAGTCTCTCAACTTCCTGTCTGGAATTTTTTGGTTTGACTCCCTCTAGCATCGATTTCCCTTCTAGAAATCCCTCTGCCAATGTCGATATGACCCACTACGGTCGTTTGTGCAACTGCACCACTGATCTTGATTTCTTGGCTAGAAATCCTTAGTAGCAACTCCCTTCTCCTTGGTCTTGCCCTGTTAGGTATTGTTCTGACCAAAGTACTATTATAGACATATTTGGGCACTGCAACCTCAATCAAATATGTCCATAAACCAAGGGCTTCTAAGTCCCTAAAAGTGTTGTTTCGTGCCCTAAAGGAACAAGGTCAGCTGATTACATCATCTCCCATAAGTTCTCCACAGAAAACTGCTCATAACTGGTCAAAACTAGACCATATAGACTACTCAGTGCAAAGGGTGCGATGCATCTCACCTGTTCAGTGTAAAAAGTGCGATGCATACTGGAAAGCCCTTCTATAGGGTGCGATGGGAAAGAGTAGACAAATGGCAGAGACAGTTTGCAAGGTGGGTGATTGTGGAATCTTCCAGAAACTTCTCCTCTGACACTTGCCTCTCTGAATTCGCCTAGGGATGAGTAAGAGATCATCAATCTCCGAGTGGAATCAAGAACTATCAAAGAGAGGACACTAATCAAAATCCTAGAAGCTGACTCACCCTCTTACAATCATCTATATATGGATCACTCATCCCAGAGATCCAAAGGCTGGAATCTTGTATCTTCTAAGGAAGTGTTGTTGGTTTCCTCGTGGAATATCATAGTGTTGGGTGATCTAAGCTTTTCATGAGGTGAAGAAGGGCTTTCATGCTGGGAGGATGATGCTGGGTCAGATCTTGGGTTGTAATCCTCTCTTCTAATCTCTATATCAATAAAGCTATTCAATTTTTCCTCCACATTATTGTATGTTTGCTAATATATGCATGTATGTGGTCAATATATATCTGGTCCTATATTGTTTATGAATGTAGATATCTGCACTTTGAAGGTATTATGCTGCTTTGACTTTACAGGTACTCTTTGAAGTGGAGTGGTCAAGGAAGGAGTGGCAAAGACCTATTAAAGAGGAGGAGGAACAAGCAAGGAACCGAGTGAAAGATTGAGGTTGGTATTCTTTGCTCCTCTCCTATCTACTTCTCGTAAAGGAAAGTGAAAGTAACTTTAATCTATTTGTTTCTAAGATAGCTACCCGTCTTAGTGGGACTAGCAGCTCTGCATAGAAACTAGATTTCCTAATAACAAAATGGCGACTCCACTGGGGAGCGAGTAGTTTGTTTGCTTGTCTATATTTGTTTACTTTATAAACTTACAGACGGAGCCTGAAGTCAAGCCAGCTAGCCTTCGAACTACATTTGCTATGCAAGTGAAAAGTAGATCAATGCTGCTTCAGTCTATCTCTGGGTTTTGTTTATAAACTGAACAATTAATTTGCAAACATCCTAATTGCCCTGGTGGTGGGTCAAGTAACCTCATTAGATCAGCCCCTATGATTTTTATTTACTGACTATCATTTTCTCGGCTTAAATCCCTGAACTGAGCTGCAAACTTTGACCAAAAACCCAATTGAAGTCTCATCCCTAGACCATCGCACCTTCTCTTCTTAGGAATCTGGATGCATCGCACCTTCCGTGTGCAGTAAGTGAGATGCATCGCACTTTCCCCGTGTTACAGGTGAGATGATCAGATAAGACCTCTTCTACTTCCAGATTTTGGTTTTTTGTTCACTCTCTTCAGCCCTATTCAGGAGTTTTGTTGTCTGTGATCAGTATACCTCTATGGAAACCCCCTTCCTTTGTAATACAATAGCCTCCTATCTCCACAACACAGCTGCAATTGCCAATTAGTGGCTCCCTAACCGGAGCGACCTAGGTTCAAACATGTACTATTACCCCTCATCTTGGTCAAATGGACAGTATTGGACAATAGCAAATGGTTTCACAACCATGGCTGGCGTAATATCAACAACCGCAATTCCAACAAGCTTACCAAGGATCTGAGTAGCTAATCTTTGCAAGAAATGGGTAGTCGTATATTCATAATGGTCAACATCAATAATTTCATAATGGTTATGTTCATCAACCTTACCAAAGTTATCAGCATCAAATGCATTATGCTGGTATGCAAAGACCCACTGCTCAAGTGATACCATCCTATCCTGGGTATGCTTCACCGAACCTGAATCAACAGTTGCCCTTCATGGCGACTTTAGAGTTACTGGATCTAAATTGGTTAACAAACGATCCAATTGCTTATGCCCCTTGGTGGCTGGCGATTCCTCATAAACTTCTGTCATATATTCCTAAATTTAATGGAAATCCGGGTGAAGACACGTCGAATCATGTGATGAATTTTCATCTGTGGTTTTCTTCCAACACTGTAAATGATGATTCGATTAGGCTTCACCTTTTTCAGCGAATGTTAACTGGTCTGACAGCAAAATGGTACATTGAATTGCCTAGAGCTTCATTTGATAACTTCAGTACCCTTGCCACAACCTTTTTAACCCATTTTCAATTACCTATAAGGTACGAAACAGTAACAGAGCTTCTTACCAATTTCAAACAGATGTCAGCCACTCATATATCTGATCATATCCATGAATGGCAGCGTCATCGTAGAATGGTAAAAACATATGTTCCTGATCAGCTGTTAGCTGAATGGTTTATTAAGTCATTATTACCTTCTATCATAGAAGATGTGGCAAAGGGAGGAGTCATCACTGAAGAGCAAGTCATTGCTCGTGCAAAATATCTAGACTTGATCTATACTCAGTCTGGCACGCTCTATGACAAAATCCTTGATGCTCCTAGACCGGAATTTTGCGTTCCTCCTCCTCCTAAATCAAACAAGGACTCTCATGCCGACGATGGCGTGATAAGTACGACAAGCACAAAATTGACAAAGGCTACAACTAAGAAAGCCTATAAGACTTCTGATCAAAATGCAAATGAAGAACTTCTCGCCTCGGAGGTAAATGACGTGTCGACTAACAAAGGAAAAGAACCGAAGCAACCAAGAGGCAAGAAGAAAAACAAAGGGAAAAAGAAGAAATAGGATAATTCATCTCCTGAGAAACCTTCTGCAAACCCTTATGGGCAAAGGAAACCCCCTGCGGGATGTCAGATATGCGAAGAGGATCATTGGACGAGAGATTGTCCTCATAAAGCTGAAGTCAACAAACTTTTTAAGAGTTTAAAAACCTCAGTAGTATTGACTGATCCGTTTCCAAACCCAGGAACCAGTCTGGTTGCTAGTGACAATGCTTCCCCATCCCAAGTGCTTATGTTGTCCATTTCAAAACAACAAAATGATGCTTTGATATCAACAAGGAGTAAATATTACGGGAATCCACAGCTGTCGAACAATAAGGCTACTGATCAACCTAGTAGTTCGACAACAACTTCGAGCGAAGTTGTGCCACCCATTATTCCTGAGCTAACGATAAAGATGCCAAAGGGAGTAGTACACAAATCGACATTTAATCCTCATGTCAGGGCAGCACAGAATTATAATATAGTAGAGGACCTGGCCCAATCGCCATCCGCTATGTCGACACTTGAGGTACTGCAAAATTGCCCCTCCCAAAAGCAGGCTCTATTATCATCAATAGGTGGGATTGACCCAGTGGATTCCAATCTTGTGGCCTTTAATCATAAAGTATATGATCCTCAGTTACCAGCTCAACTTGCTTTCCTTATTCAAGTGAAAGACCTCAACAAAAACTATTCATTGAACGATTATTGATGAGGGAGCATCTACATGTATTATTTCGATGAGTTTCTGGAAAACTTTGGGCTCACCACCCTTGTTGCGATCGTCAATGACGTTGAAGGCATTTGATGGACGAACATACACTCCATTCGGGATTTTAAGTAACTTGCAAGTCGAACTGGGGGGCAAGACAGTAGAAATTGATGTTGAAGTTATCGACAGAAACATTGATTACAAAATCCTACTGGGAAGGCCCTAGATATATGCTATGGCCGTTGTTGTGTCGACATACTTTAGAAAGATTGCATTTCCTTTCCATGGAGGAATTACAATCATCGACCAACAAACATTTCTCCCCAACAATTCACAAGTTACGGGAAGCATTCCGATGATCCATGGAAGCCCATATGTGCTTCAAAATATTGGAGTAGGCCTACTAAAAGACCCTACATTAATGGGGACTTTTTCCCTACCGCCTCCAAACAATCTGGTGGAAGTGGCCATGGTGGGAACTTGCAATATGGTGTCTTCCATTCAGAAGATATCCGATCGTGATGTTAGCATGGATCATTGTGAGGTTTTGCCCCCAAACCTAATAGAAATATTGTAGCAATCAATGTTTTCGGCATGGGAGGCGAATCCGAATCAACGCTCCTCAAGCGTTTGGATAGATAGGTCTAAGGAATATGGTACCCCTTCAGATCCTTGGTTGCATGTACATTCTATAGACGAAGAAATTGTTCAGCCAATGATGATTGATGAGGCACCATGGGAATATTACCACCATCATTCCCATCTTCTAGATTATAAAGAAGATTATTCTAGTGACCTTGATCATCCTTCAGTATTTGATTTGCTATCGAATACTGTAAATATGGTGGATTCTAAACGAAACTTATCCAATATTGAAGAGACTATCGCCATCAATATCTCGACCAAACCAAATGTTGTAGAGAATATTCATGTTGGAAAATCTTGTTCTCCTTCAGAACTGGAAATATATTACGCTCTCTTTTGCGAGTTCAGAGATGTATTTGCATGGTCATATGAAGAAATGCCAGGCATTGACTCGAGCATAGTTGAACACGAAATTAAGATGTATCCAGATGTCAAACCGGTACGACAACAGCTATGGAAAGTGCACCCCAAGAAAGCCACTGCCATCAAGGCGGAAGTTGAAAAACTTCTCCATGCTGGTTTCATATACCCGGTTCCTCTAACAGATTGGGTATCGAATATTGTTTCTGTAATGAAAAAGCAAGGAACGATTAGAGTGTGCATCGATTATAGGGGTGTAAATCAAGCTTGTCCAAAAGACAACTACCCTAAACCCTTCATTGACCAGATAATTGATGAATGCGCAGATGTGAAATCTTTTCATTTATGGATGGATTTTCCGAGTATAATCAAATAAATATCCACCCACAGGACTAGTCAAAGACTGCATTTATTTGTCCGTGGGGCACATTCGCATACCACAAGCTACCCTTTGGTTTAAAGAACACATGGGCAACATTTCAGAGGGTAATGAATTATGCCTTCCATGACATCAAGAACATTGTTCAACCATATCTCGACAATCTTCCGGCTCACTCGCGAAAGCGGACTGATCATCCGCAGCATTTGAGAGCAATATTTCTACGTTGTCGACACTAGAAGATACGACTCAATCCACACAAATGTGTGTTTTGTGTCAGTTCTGGTCATTTACTTGGCTTTGTGGTCTCGAAGGACGGGATTCGTCTCGACCCATGTAAGGTTTAGGAAATCATTGATTTTCCTCCACCTTCAAATGTGCTTCAGATTCAGAAACTCCAAGGGAAAGCAAACTTTCTAAGAAGGTTCATTCCAAATTATGCCAAAATTACTAAAGGTTATACTCGTCTGTTGAAAAAAGAAGTACCCTTCATCTAGGATCAGGTCGCACAAGCTTCCTTTGATGCTTTAAAAGAATCCCTAATAAAAGCATCATTAATGTATGCTCCTCATTATCAAAAAGACTATAACTTGTATCTGGATACAACAGATACGACCATAGCAATGGTTTTAGGTCAAGAAGACAATGGAATTGAACATCCTATATATTATTCAAGCTGAAACTTAAATGATACAGAAAGCAAGTAATCCTATATTGAAAAGCTATCTCTCACAGCTGTTCAATCGATAGAGAGATTTCGACACCATATCCTCTTTCAAAAAACTACCATTTTGTCAGATTGCAACCCCATGAATTATATCTTGTCGCGACAGTTACTGGGGGGCAAATATTCCAAATGGATAGCAATTTTGCAAGAGTTTGATCTGGAATTCATAAAATCCAAATCAAAGAAAGCTCTGGTTTTCACGGAGTTACTATGCGATCTTCCATCATCGTCCAACGATTCAACATCCAATGCAACAATCGTGGATGAATCTTTGTTTATGATATCTTCAAGTGATTCGTGGTATGGAGATATAATCATCTATCTCCAGACCCAAACATATAGGTCTAATACCTCCCGATTAGAGCAATGACATACTCGATACCAAGAAAAAGACTACATGATCATCGGTGATACACTTTACCATCATGGTATCGATACAGTTCTGCAGAGGTGCCTCACCCACGAGGAGGCCTAAAAAGTCCTTAATGATTGTCATTCAGGCGCGTGTGGGGGGCATCAATCTGGTTACACTACAACTCAAAAGGTTTTACGAGTAGGATACTTCTAGCCAACAATGTTCAAGGATTGCATAACCATAGTCAGAAGTTGCCATGCCTGTCAAATCTTCGATTGCAAAACCAGAATACCACCCACACCTCTGCAACCAATAGTTGTTGTTGGGCCATTCACCAAATGGGGCATAGATTCCATGACATGTAACCCCACCTTGGCTGGGGGGCATGGGTATATCATAGTCCCAGTATACTATTTTACCAAATGGGTCGAGGCGATGCCTACATTAAACAACAGCGACGAAACGGCTACTCTTTTCTTTTTCAATCATGTAGTCTCCAGGTTCATGTTCCACAAGCTATAGTCACAGATCACGGATCACATTTTCGCAATCACATGATGGTTTAGTTGGCTGCCAAATTAGGACTATCCCATGACAACTCTACTCTGTATTATCCGCAAGCTAACGGGCAAGTTGAGGCAATCAACAAGGTCCTAAAGCACATGCTGCAAAGGATGATTGGAGTCCATAAACGGGATTAGCACCTAAGCCTGTACTCGGCCATGTGGGCATACTGGACATCGGTGAGAAATGCGACCGGGTTTACACCCTTTCAGCTGGTGTATGGCCTGGAAGCAATGTTACCAGTTCAGTGCGAAATCTCATCCCTCAAGCTCACAGTCGACCTTCTCCCCGGAACTTCAGAAGAGGAGGCTCATTTCTTGGAATTAATCCAATTGGATGAAACCCGTTGTGATGCTGCCTTGGCTAACGAAGCCCATAAGAAATGATTCAAGGCGCAGTTTTACAAGAATGTCAAACCCCGTGTCTTCTCAAAAGGTGACCTGGTCTTACTTTACGACCAGGAGTCTGATAAGTTAGGAGCAGGTAAGTTCAAGTCTTTATGGATGGGCCCCTATATTGTTAAGCGTGTATTAGAAAAAGGAGCCTACGAGTTAGTGGATTATGATGGGATTCCACAAGCGCAACCCCGCAACGGGTTGGACCTTAAGCGTTACTATGCTTAACTAGGTATAGTGACCCCTATGCTTTTGTTACATTTTTGTTTTCACTAAGAGAAATCGTTTTTAGTTAGGCAATCCATTTTTTCATTTTTTACAGATGTCGAACCCATTGGAATCATTTGTTGGATATTCCGATGGAGCAAGCCGTAGTTCGCGGAACCTATCTTCTGCGGCCTGGGCCATTTTTATCCAAGAAGCGAGCTAGTAAGTTTCCGAGGGGTATGTATTATCCGAACAACGAACAACATCGCTAAATATAGTGTGTCGATAGAGCTCCTCTCTGATTCCATCTCACATGGCATAACGACTTGTTGTCAGGCTAGACTCATAGCTCGTCATTCTACAGCTCACCAGTATCTATTCTGTACGGAATCCAGCTATCTATCGCATGTTCCTAAGGGTCAAGATTTTGGAAAGATGGTTCGATTCAATCCAATATCATCATATTTCCATAAAATTAAACACATTAACAGATTCATTAGCAAATTATGTGTTAGATAGACATTTGCAACATTTATAAAAGAAAAGCATTTCATCAATATTTGCATCAGGATCATGTAACTCAACCAAAATGAAGCTCCGAAAATCAAAAATATATATATAAATGTTTATGGTTTACACATAGTGTTCTGTGTCCGAGACAAAATTGGTCAAATGACCCAAAAACTCAAAAATACTAGGGGGCACCCTAGTCTAATGGTGTTGGTGATAACAAGTCACCGCCTGTGTAATCATGCATAAAAGCCTAGTCCATCGGCGTGGCATGCCAATAGTATGTCGTTGTAATCTCAGAGGCAGCTCATTAGTCCTCACATCCGGGATACCGAGAGTGAGGGCTTCGATCTAATCCTGCAATGCTACAAGAGTCTCGGCCACATCCAGGTCGCGAAGGACAACCCTCCCTACAGCCTCTTCAGCTAGAACAATAGTTGGTGCTCTCAGGCGCACTGCTAGTTGCACCGGTCCGACATCTACATGAGCACACGAGTTTTGATTAGTCTTGATAAAAGGAAGCACAGGAACATTATAAAAGTAATAAACAGGGATATGGTCAGAAATTTTACCTATAGCACTCCACTGCTCACCAGCCGACAGCACCAAACCTAGGTCACCCCAGAAATCCATACCAGCACATGGACACTTTGCATAAACCATCTCTTGACAGTTGAACCACTCAAAGAAGGCATCAAAGAAAGAAACCTGTGGCTGACCAGCATGGTGGGCCAAAAGGTCAACCCATCTCTGCATCAGTGGCTCAGTCAGTGGCAACAAACCAAGTGAAATGTACTGTGGCTGCATTAGTGGGATCTTCTCCAAGGTGAAAGCGGTCAAAATGGAACCATGGCCAAAGTTCTTAGATCACCCATTTTTCACCTTGGTAAGTTGTTCTTTTATCACCGGAAGTACTACATCACACCAGTTGAACACCTTCGATTCAAGGCATTCTAAGGCATACTGCATATAGGACCTGTTGGCCAAGTGAAGAGCCACACTACCAACTAGTCTAGCAAAGGTGAACAAGATGGTCCTCAAAGACCGGTCAGTAACATCTCAGATGTTGATCTTTCCATCCCTACTTAACTAAGATCCTTCTCTATAATATCGGCGAATATAATCCCTCACGGACTCGCCCCCACAGGCGGAACCTGATAGCGAGAGAGGGGCACCATGCCTCGATAAACCGGTCAAAACATAGATGTCCACGACAGTCAAGGGGATGGATTTGCTTCTAATCTGGAACACCTAGTTGGTAGGATCCCATGCATCGAGGAAATATTGCAACAAGTTGATTTGTTGCCTCATGCTAGAGATGCAGAAGAACTTGAGAAAACCACAATTCCGCAATGCAGTTACCATACCCGGATCATGTAAAGCAACCATGTCCTCTTCTTCATGCTCGCGTTCTCACCATGTAACAACCATTTTGCTCTGATGAATCTCTGAAAACAAACAAGAGAAGAATCAAGATCCTGATTTGGCAAAAACAGGAAAATTTTCTATGAAAAAGCAGTGCATAAAGTTCCCTCCTTGCGCCCATCACACCCTAGCTGTGTACTAGGAGTGATGCATACTAACTGCCCAGTGGCCAACCTAGTATGCATCGCACCTTTCGATGTACACAGGGTGCGATGGGGGTAGAATGAATTGGTCAACCCCAGAGGCTCAGGAAAGCAGGGAAACATGCTCAAAATTCAAAAAGAAAGGAATGCAACTGAACAGGTTTAGCACCTACCTGGTCCAGACGGCACTAAGAATCGTCCACAGAATCTCCCAGAATCAGCTAATGAAAATCAAGGGGGAAAACACTTCCAAAGCTCCAACAGTCTCAAGTTCAAATGAAATGGTAAAATGAGGGGTAAAAAACTACTTTTAAGTTACTTTTCACGTAATTCAAGTAGGGTATTAGTGTTTTAACTCATTTTTCAAACATGTATTCTCATTTTAATCAGTTTGATGGAGCAATTGAACAGGTAGTACGACCGTCAAAAGAACATAGTGTTAACGATGGGTCGAATATCAATGACCGTTATCACGAGCAATTTTTATGCGAAGTTCAAGCTCGTAAAAATTAAACCTAAGCAATGAGCAAATGTTCCCCCGGATTTTAAGCTCATTAAAAAATGAACCAACCTCCAGTAAATAACCATTGCGAATTCATTATCATCAGCTTCTGAGCCCTTGTCGTGTTCTTTCCATCACCTCCACTCTGTTTAGCCGATCATACGCCTCCATTTGATTGTTTACCCTTTTGAGGAATAGCTGCGAAGAGTGATTCTGTTAGCCATCCTTGTGACATTGCCATGATTGGGAAATTCCAAACCTTACTTGGAATTAGCAGCTACCCAAAAATATCACTCATTCCTTAAAGACGCGTCTCCTTTAAGCTCTTTTCACCTGACTCGTGAAATATGAAAAGATTGCCGAGTAGTTGGCCTCTTCAGCTCATTAAAGCTACCAAGAGTGCTATCCCTCCTATAGATTTTAATCTTTTTGGACCTGAGGGATTATTACACAAAATATCAAGCGCTTGTCTTGTTTGGCTCGTTAAAACTATCGAAAATTCATCCCTTTTGTAGTATTTTATACTTTTTCAGAATTAAGGGATTATATGACGAAAAAGGATTACTGGAGTTTCCTTTCTGTCCCTTTTCAGACTCTCTAAAATTGAAAAAGGATCGAGTTGTCTTTATCGTTAAACTCGTTAAAACCAATAGCAACAAGCTTGTCTGTGCGGACAAGAACAAGTTTCACTGTCGCTAGGCTCATTAAAACATAGCGACGGGTTTGCCCGAAGGGAAAATTATAGAACAAGCATATGTTATCCTCCTCAAGCTTGATAAAAATAAAGAGGTACTGGTCAGCAATGACTGGGGAAAATTGGAAAGAGAAGTTGAAGAAACTTTATTGGTAGCGAGTTGCTCTTGAACATGACATTTTCACTCCATCACCACGATTGAGTCAAGTTGGGTTATTTCGTTCACCGGTCATATTACCATTGGTCCACCGTACCATCCATATTTGGGGTTAACGCTACCAATCCATTTTAGTGTCATTGATATGTTCAAGAGAAGTGGATAAGAGAATTCACCAACCCATCCTGTGTCTCACCCGCTGCAATACATTCACGCTCCATTCTTTCATGACTGCCACCTTGAACCCTGTATCATCAAATCATTTTCACCTCCACAAAATCATTTACTCCGTTCTGTGTCGTAGATGTGGGATTCATTAAGGCCCTCCTACGACAGGTTACTTCTTGTCGATGACAACTCATTATCTAAGAAGTCAACCTAGAAACAACCCTTT
>APFE031037732.1:105884-181589 GCA_000404065.3 Pinus taeda
ACTGAAAATCCCTTCTGTAGGGTGTGATGGGAAAGAGTAGACAAATGGCAGAGACAGTTTGCAAGGTGGATGATCATTGAATCTTCCAGAAACTTCTCCTGTGACACTTGCCTCTCTGAATTCGCCTAGGGATGAGTAAGAGATCATCAATCTCCAAGTGGAATCAAGAACTATCAAAGAGAGGACACTAATCAAAATCCTAGAAGCTGACTCACCCTCTTACAATCATCTATATATGGATCCCTCATCCCAGAGATCCAGAGGCTGGAATCTTGTATCTTCTAAGGAAGTGTTGTTGGTTTCCTCGTGGAATATCATAGTGTTGGGTGATCTAAGCTTTTCATGAGGTGAAGAAGGGCTTTCATGATAGGAGGATGACGCTAGGTCAGATCAATGGGTTTTAATCCTCTCTTCGAATCTCTATATCAATAAAGCTATTCAAGTTTTCCTCCACATTCTTGTATGTTTGCTAATATATGCATGTATGTGGTCAATATATATATGGTCCTATATCTTTTATGACTATAGATCTTTGCACTTTGAAGGTATTATGTTGCTTTGACTTTACAGGTACTCTTTGAAGTGGAGTGGTCAAGGAAGGAGTGGAAAAGACCTGTCAGAGAGGAGGAGGAACAAGCAAGGAACCGAGCGAAAGATTGAGGTTGGTATTCTTTGCTCCTCTCCTATCTACTTCTCGTAAAGGAAAGCGAAAGTAACTTTAATCTGTTTGTTTCTAAGATAGCCACCCATCTTAGTGGGACTAGCAACTCTGCATAGACACTAGATTTCCCGATAACAAGTACCCCACCAGCTTCACTTCGCAACTTACCCACAACCTCCTATGCACCCACAATCTGAAGGTTAGAGCCTCTAGGCCCTGCGCAATCACGGTACTGGTAAAATATACACCTCCTGGCCACAATGTCGATCCTTCCTAATAGAGAAATATGACCAGGCACTGCATAGGTCAGGTTTTCTCCTCTTTGCCTCAACGTTGATCCTCCTCCTGGCTCGAAATGATGACGCAAGTTCTCTGCGTCACCCCTTCCTTGCTTCTTACTGCTAGGAACAACTTTTGTCACTCGGGACAACTATTTTTGCTTCTACTTCTCTACTCAGTTGATGCCTTCAATTATCCTGTGATCTACAACCTCCCTCTGATACCATGTTGGAATTTCTAAGTCTAACTGTTAGAAATTATTCCTGTACTATCTGATTTATTTCTCCCTACTTGTTTAGTTACTTAACAAGTTATTTACCATGTAAACACTGAAAATAAATATAAGTACAATATCAACACATACAACATCAACTAAAAGTAAACAAGAACACAAGTGATACTATTGTTTCTGGACTAATGTCCCTAGAAAAACACAATGCGAGAAAATGATGCAACTATTCAGAGGGTTTTATTATTATGCAGTTTCAGAATACAACTTGGGTGCCAGAAATGGCTCACCCAATAGAGAATGCCCTCGATAGTAGTACCTCTCAATCAGACACAAATATTCTCACTAAATCACTGGATGAATGATCCCACAACAACAATATAGCTTCTGTTTCTCTGTGTCACCCTGATAGGGACTGCGTCACCCTTTCTAGCTCTCTAGCTCCAATTTGTCCCACGAAAATCTCCTAGTGTTGCATTTAGGGCTTGTGTCAGCCTCATTGGCTCAGCATCAGCCCAATGTCAACCTATCTGGCCCAACGCCAGCCTCTCGGGGCTTTGCATTAGCCTATGGAGCCTTTGCATCTCACACGCTGGCCCTCTCTGGCTCTGCGCAGCTCCTGGCTGCCTCTGCGTGGCCTTTGACTGCCTCTGCATGGCCTCTAGTTGGCTTTGTGTCAACCTATCTTAGCTTCTGCACTAATCCTCCTAGTACTAACTTTTCCTCTCTACTATGTATTCACTGCCCCTTGGCTACAACTCTTATCACTCACTCAATTTCCTCAACAAACCCTACCCCAGAAAATCGAGTTCTTGATCTCTCTCGATCTGTTCTCCAACTAACCCTCAAGCCTCCTCTTATACTTTTCTTGTTGGTCCATCAACGTCCGAGATTAAATCTCTAATCAACGGCTAATATTATATTTGGCTTGATCCATTACTTTTGGACCATTCTAACCCAGTTTTATATTAATTCCCATTAATATTTTATTTTCCCTAAGTTTAGACTTAGGAACTCCATTAAAAATATAAATCATTTTAATATCTCCCAAACTTGTTAGATTTTTCCCAAACCATTTATGGGTCTTCGAGATCTCATGTTCTTTAGCCTCTCCACCAATTTTCGTGGCTAGATCACATACGATGCTACCCAAAATTAATAGTGTGACATTGTCCCCATCTTTCTCAATTCTGTCCAATGTTAGGATTCATGTGGCAATTTATCGTGGCGAATTCAGATTTGCCTAGGGTATAGATCAAACCACCACATCATTCGCCACCTACCAGGAATGAAGCATCTAGGTCCATTATGTGCGTATTTTAAGGGAAACAACAACCACCAACAAAGAAAATCCCATGTCATCTTATTCCCCCTCACCACCACCAATATAGATTAGACTTTCTATATGGTAGCCAAGCATCAACACCTTGTACTATGAGGCAGGGATGTAGAATCTGTACTGATACTACTCATAGTAATGAAGCATGACCCATGTTACATACATTTTAGCATCTTAGGATTCAAAACCAACATCCTATGGAAGAAGCCTTGCCTACCCCCCGTACATCAACAAGAACATAAGAGCTTCCTCTCAGAGAGTCACAGTCACCCATAACTGAGATTCTGCCACCACCCAATGTTGATTGCACGCAACACCATATAAAATTTATTTCCTCATCTATAAGAACCATGATCTGAATTTTTTTCTCATCATTTTTTGGTGTCGAGACCGTAAAATCTACCCCCATGGTGGTGCCAACTCGAACAATGCAAAACCACCCAATTTTCACTTTGTCAACTTCTCTAGGTTCTATGATCTCAAGCGATGAATCATATTCTTGCTTATCCATCAGCACAACTAAGACCACATCTCAGTTTCAAGACCTAGCACACCCCAAGTCAACTCTGAATAATCTTTTTGATTCTGATGAAGATATTCTTGAAGCCATGAAAAAAACTAAATATCCTTGGGATGCTATGCACCATCAGTCATTTTTCTACTTGAAAAAACATTTGTTCCCAGCAGTGCACAAACCCATGACTTCTGCGCCATTGAATCAAAAGACTTTCTCCCGCTAGGAAAAGTAGATTGGTTCAAAAATCCCATCCCAACACCAGATGCATTCAAGGAATGGAACATGTCCAATATTTCACCCATCATAAAGGTGAATATTTCAAACAAACCTGGCAAAACCAAAGAGATCTCCCTAGGGGCAACATGCTCCCCCGAATAAAAAATCACATATACATCCCTATTCCAAGAATATAGAGATATTTTTGTGTGGGACTACTCTGAGATGTCGAGTCTTAGTCCCACCATAGTGGAACATCATATTGAAACATGGTCAGATGCCCACCCCATCCGATAAAAACAACATCAATTGCATCCATCAAAAGTAGTACCAATTAAACAAGAAATTGATAAACTTCACAAAGATGGATTTATCTAGCCAATTTCTTACACATCTTGGGTTTCTAGCCCTGTACCCATCATAAAGAAACAAAACACCATTTCTTTTTGTATTGATTTTAGGGATCTAAACAAATCATGCATTAAATATAATTACCCAACACCATTCATCGATAAATTTTTCGATGCTTGCACCAACCATGAGGCCTTATCGTTCATGGATGGGTTCTCTGGGTACAACCAAATTCAGATTTGTCACATGGATCAGTATAAAATGGCATTCACCACCCCCTTGGGGACATTTTCATACCAAGTCATGCCTTTCGGTCTTAAAAATGTTGGTGCCACTTTCCAATGGGCCATGAACTGCATCTTCCATGACTTATTTCATATCATCCTTGCATATCTAGATGATCTCATAGTGCATTCTGAAAAACGCACCAACCATTTAGAGGACCTCTGCCTAGTAGTTCAGAGATGTCGGCAGTATAACCTACGCTTGAACCCCGCAAGTGTGTATTTTGCATCAATCTTGGAAGACTTTTGGGTTTCATTGTTTCCCAACAAGGGATTAGAGTGGACCTCCTTAAGGTCCAAGCCATTAAAGAGCCGCCTCCACCAAAAACCTTAATGAAATTACAAAGTTTGCATGGTAAGGTCAACTTCTTACGCCACTTTGTACCTTATTACACCACTTGCACGCAAGGTTTCCTACACCTCCTTTGTCAAGGCATCCCCTTTCGATGGGATGATCAAGCCCGATAATAATTCAATGTATTTAAAGATACATTATCTCAAGCACCATTGATTAGCCCCCTTGATCATAACAAAGACTATACCTTGTACATGTTTGCATCAGAAGTAGCCATTTCTGGGGTATTAGTCCAAGATGGAATAAACAATAAGGAGCATGTAATTTATTACATTAGAAAGAACTTATTTGGGCCTACATTGAAGTATGAACCTGAAGAAAAAAGGGCCTTAGCCCTTGTACATTCTATACAAAAACTTCAACACTATATCATCCTTCTAACCATGATGGTAATAGAAACCATTAACCCCATGAGGTACCTACTCACTTGTTGTATGCTAAACCAAAAATATGTTAGGTGGATGGTTATTCTACAAGAGTTTGACCTTCAATTTAAGACCCCCAAGAATAAAAGCACTCATTCTTGCTAAATTCATCACAGACCTTACAATAGAGACCCAAGGCTTTCTCGTTAATGAGACCCTCCCCGACGAACATCTATTTTTGGTGTCCATAGGAGAACCCTAGTACAATGATATCCTCCTCTTTTTACCAACTCAAAAGTTTAAACCACAACTTACACATGACAATCGGAGACGCATACGCCAACAGGCCCCACGATACCTCCTATTAGGGGATGTCCTCTACTAATGAGGCAACGACACCATCCTACATCGATGCCTCGATTACCATCAAGCTAAGCAAGCCTTAAATGACTATCATAACAGTGAATGTGGTGGCCATCTATCAGGGATGTCCACTGCCCAAAAAATCCTTCGCACTAGTTATTTTTGGCCAACCCTATTCCATGATTGCATACACGCAGTTAAATGATGTGAGCAATGCCAACGAATCGCTCGTAAGGCACAAGAACCACCTGTTGTCTTACTTCCAGTTATAATGTCTAAGCCCTTCTATAAATGGGGCATCGATTCATGACTTGTAACCCCCCATCATCCGGCAACCATAAATAAATAGTGGATGTTGTGGACTATTTTACTAAATCGGTAGAAGCAACGCCCACATATAATAATACCGTCGAAAACGCTACATGATTTTTATTCAACCATGTCATAATGTGGTTTGGTTTTCCTAAGGAGTTGGTGTCAGATCATGGTAAAAATTTTGAAAATTAATTCTTTCAAGAACTGTCCCAACATCTTGGTTTCTCTAATGAGTTTGCATCACCGTACTACCCCCAATCCAATGAGCAAGTAGAAGCCATCAACAAAGTCCTCAAAATCATGTTACGGTGTATGGTGAACACTCACAAAACCAATTGGTACCACATGGTGTTCTCTTCCCTATGGGCATACTGCACAACAGTCAAAGCATCCACAGGGTTTACACCCTTCCAACTTATATGTGGTATAGAAGCAGTGCTCCCCATCGTGTGTGAGATCCTCACTTTACACTCAGCCATTGAGATTTTAGCTAACACCAAACCTTTTGGAACAAAGGTTGGTACAGCTAGACCTCGTCGATGAATTTTGACGCGAATCCCTTTAGAATAATGAATCCGACAAAAATAGGGTAAAGGCCAGTTTGATCACACATCACCCCTCGAACATTCACCTAGGGGGAGTTAGTCCTCCGCTATGATGTTTCCTAGGAAGCATAGGACCTGGGAAGTTTGAAACTCTTTGGAAGGGCCCATACATCATCAAGAATTGCCTCCACAAGGGGGCATACATACTATCATATCCCGATGTGACTTTCCTAAAAAACCCCGTCAATGGTCTCTACCTCAAAAAATTTCATCCATAAAATGCTAGAGTAAATATGTGTTTACAGTGACTTATTTTTTATGATGATCACCTCATCATGGATTTATTCTAAAAACCATTCTCTCATTGCATGTCAGCAAATGGATCTTCTTCCAACTGATCACCATGGGTTCACTGACAGTGCATCTCGATGGTCGCAAAATCTTGCTGCTACAACATGGGTCCTAACCAGACACCTTGTCTCTTTAATGGACTTTGTATCGGATCAGCCACCAACAATAAAGCATAATATGATGTCATCATAGGCCTCTTGGCTGATGCCCACCACCTAGGTATCTATCTCTTGCATGTCTTCCTTGATTCCTAGCTCATAGTATCGCAATTAAACAAGACATTTCAAATCTATGATCCATGTCTTTTTCAGAAATACCTGCATGCACTAAGGTTAGCTAGATATTTTAATCATGTTACATTTACACATATACCATAAGATCAAAATCATATAGCTGATCACATCACTAATCAAATCCTAGACTAGCATGCATCATATATATATAATCATCAAGATACATAAAAACATCAACATAAGAAACATCTAAAAGAATATATATGCAAAAATACACCAAAAGTATAGACGCATGTATCACATCATGAGAGCCACCAAAAAATGATCTCGTCTAAATACATCAAAAAATATATGAGTACAAATCACTAGCCCACGACCAGGAAGAATAAGTTAATAAAAGACAAGGGAGCATCCTCATAAATGGGCACTTTCCCTCATACATACATCATCTCATCAAAAAACAAAAAATCATCAAATCTGTCTAGGACTCACGTGTCCCAATATCTACATTTGGAGCCAAAATCTGACCAGTTGTAGCCATCGGCATAGCAATATGATGCAAAATTGGCTAGTGCACTCGCACCAAGGAAATCTTCATCTCAATAATGATATCAGCCAAGCTAGCCCATCCATTGATAGGAAACCCTCTTTTCAAGGACTCTACCCACTCCGAGCTGTCACGGTAACCCCATAACTCTACCTTATCAGCTGCTAACTACAACCTTGTATCCTTTGCATGCACAAGAAACCTATTTGCATCCTCATCTGTAGCTCTAGACAACCCACCAATCTCAACCCTGCACCGCTATGTCTGGCACTCTACACCAAGTCGAGGAACAATCGGTGGACTCACCACCCTCGGTCTCTATGGACAAGGGGCAACCCTTCCAACACACAAGTGCCTTGGATCGTGGCCTACTAGATAGGCCAGTGGATGTCCTTGTGTCCCTGTATCTGCAAATAAACAAAGCATAGTGTCAACAGTATCATAAATTCAAAACCATAAATAGACGAAAATAAACATATGTATACAAATGCAAAAATAAAAAATATGCATGTTGGTCCTTAGGTGACACCTCGAGGAAGCCTAATATTTGGATCTTTTGGATGTCAAATCCATGGTACAAAAACTCTAGGATCAGCTGAGGGTTGAATTCTAACCAACCCTCGACCGTGACGTTCTAGTAACGCCCCATTGCTCCTCCACCTTCTCTCAACATCGCCCCTCTCCAATGGTGCATGCGAGGGTCCCGAGCAAGTCCCTCCAATAATGCAATGACCAGGGGAAGCATGACCATTCTCTCATAGATTATAATGAAAAGCACACTCCTACAACAAAAAAATTTCAACATCCCACATTGAACCTGTGTAAGATGGGACAACAGACCCTGATGCAAAAGTCTCCCCCATTCAAAGAACTTTCCTTCTTGTAGCCACTGTAAAATTGTTATGTATGGCCTCGAACATCAGTTGGGGGGCACTGACCCCACCAGTTTGAAAATCATAGCCAGAACTACTCACTCAACTAAGTCCAACACTGCTGAAATCCTAATGCAACCCTCAACATAAGGGTTAGGGCCATAGTGACCCTCAAACTTAGCCCACACACAAATATCAACATGCCTAGCTGGTAGTGGATAAGGAAGAACCTCCCCATGCAACATCAAACCTATCGCAAAGTAAATATCAGTCTGCAACAATATTGAGAGGTTTGTAAGCTGTATGACCATCATCTAACGGTCCGCATCCTAGTATCTCACCAAAATTGTAGGAACCGGTCTTGCGACCTCATCAAAGGGTTCTAAAGAAACTTTAGTAACCCCCATTGTGCTAATTGTTGGCTCGTTGTGAGATCCTGTGGCACAACAGTCCAGAGAGTCACCTAGTCTCTCTCCTGCCAAATCATCATGTCACCCAAGATACCACATGTAAAAAATTGGAGCCCTTAGGTCCTCAAACGCATGCCTATTTCCTAAATAGACGCACTGTACGTGCACTTTTCTTCCAATAAAGTTCGTGGTGCACGCGCCTATATTTTGAATAGGCACATGCACGCCGCACAAAAAGGAAGAAATTCGTGATGAACCTCGAAAGGGTTTTCCGTGAAAATCCAAAACTTAGGTGCATAGAATGCGCATCTGAGTGTCATTTATGAACAGAATCTTTGCAAGAAATTCTTGATTTCACGTGAAGACTGTGCTACTTAGGATGAGTAGCCCATGCGATCAACTTAGTTGCCCTAAAAACGGTCATACAGGGGACCCCTATATGGCCTACCTAACCTAAAAATCCAATTTTACAAAAGCTAAGGCTCAAACTGTTACATGTCTCTCTCCACATGAATCCCGAGTACTCAGGGTGACTGCAACGACAGGAAAGGCTCAAAGAAATCTCTCTGAACACCACAACTCAACAATTCAAATGAGTGATATTTGGGCCCCTTTGCGCTATCTATCGCCTTTTTCACCATATTTTGCGGTACATAACAGAATCCTAGGATATCCGTTGACAAAACTGGAAGAGACGTGAAGAGCAATCCCACGACATCTTCATCATGGAATCCTCCAATTCCAGTAAATGAAAAAAATCATTTTTTGGCCTTTCAGACATGTCAGGTACTTCCCCATCTCTTTAAGTCGATAATTCATTTATATGTATATATTCAACAGTGCTTTCACTTTGGGTTTTGGTTGTATCCATTGCAGGAACATCATACATGGTCGATGTCAACCAACAGCCCGAAAAGAAAATAACAAGAGCAGGTATCATTCTCCCTTAGCATGATAAGGTTCATCCTAAAGCTTTTCATATTCTAACATTATTTCTACAAAATGCACCATAAGGTCCAATATCTCAACCATGTTGATCACCATCTCACCCTTGTATATGTTAAACATTCACGTTGGTCGATAAAACCCCCCCTTCATGGATCCCTTGATCATGGTAGACCCCTCTTCACTAAAGGAGCCATAACTGCTCACTCCGGCTCAAGAACCATCTCACATGCATATCTAAAATTTTAGCCTCATTATTCTAGATTCACTAAGCATACACACCATTTCCTAGGCCCTATCACAACGCTAAATAGATGCACCTTTGCATCCTATATTTGGTCTATCATTCATCCATATCACATAGCTCATTTGTATCACATCATTTGCGTTACCCACCTGACACGGAGACCAACCAATGGGACCCCCACCCTCAATAGATACACCACAACTTTACACAGACTACAACCATCATGGGGCACCCATCTACATGTATGTACATCCAAACCATCCCATATTCTTTTGGCAAGTGTAAAAAGATTTTTTTCAAAAAAAAATAAATTATCCCATCCATATTTGATTCTTCCAATTCATGGCCTTCACTCACTGGGAATATCTAATCACCTCTAGTCACAACTTACCAACAAATCACCCCCGATTTTACATGTTCGTCAAAAATCACTTACACCGATCATGGAAATCCTACTAACTCTAGGATCATCAAAAAACATGTTTGGACCATCGCCATTTGCATATCAAAACTCTGACCTCAGTATAGCTATATGTATCCTCTAATATCGATAGATCTCACTATCATGCCCATTTGACCCAAGTTATTACAATATGTTCATATCTCACATTGATTTTCCCAAATCATCATGTCAAGCAGTTGGCACCCCTTTCGTGTCAACTTCAATAAATGTATTCCAAGAAAGAGGTAGTACCTTGGATACCCCCTCCTCAACAGGGATATCCTCGGGTGGCACATTGAGAACCATTATTTCCCAGTGATTTCATCATTCCCCTTGAAATTCGACATCAACTCAAGCATTCATGTCAAGGTGGTGTCATACTTAGTTACTGGTGCAGTTCCTTCATTTAGTCGAAGACACCTGCATCACTAAGCACCTCATTCATCAATTCTTACATTATGATATGGGGGAGATACCCATAACCGAAGACCTATGCATGCCACAACACCCATCAATAGTGCTTCACATAGGTTATGCATGGGGGAACCATATTTCTCCCATTTGACCAGAAAGCACCCTTGAGGGCGTCAGCAATTATCATCGTCAGCTATCAACATGTCAACAACCACCACGTTGACTGGACTTTATTTGATTGTAATTAATTACGACTAGCCATCATAACGAGCATGGGACATGCCCACCTCATATAGACATACCAGTTTTATAGGATTTCACCAGAGAATGGGTATCATTGACACTCAGTCAAGGGGTTTTTCTTTACTCAGCTCCGCAACAAGTTGTCCTCTCTCTCAAAAATTTGATTAGACTCTCCAAAAGAAATGAAAACATGATGTATTTCAGCTATATGTTTGCTCGTAATCTCATACATTATGGGGAAATTGTTAACACCGAAAATTCATACACCTGCAGTACAATCCAGAAGACATTAAAAGTGTCCATTAGAATGCGTATGTGGACAATTTTCGAACCGAATACATTATGAATTTTAAAAAATTAAAGTTCTCGTAAGGTCCAAAGTCTATAAAGGAAAATAAATTAAGGCCACACATATATTTATTCAATAAAAACAAAGGCATGGAATAACCTCCAAAATCCATGTGGTAGTAGAAGAGGGTGAGTCAGCGATCTAGGACCACTTTGCACACTTGGGGCCAAATTTCTAACATGAGACCGATCTAGTACATCCGAATTTGAGTAGCCTTGGAGATATGCATATCTCAATGGAATCCTCTTGTCCTACTCATGTGTCCTTATCATACATGTACCAAGAGAAGGAAGAAGGATTCAAAAAACTCTATATAAATAGGCCATGGGAGAAACAAAGCATGAGACATTGTTATGCTGGCCAAAAGGTTATTTGAGAAAACCACCATTGCATTGTTGAAGCCAAGGAAGTGAGGAGCACTAGCATGTTGGCAAAATTGATTTTAAGCAACCCAACATCTTAGTAAGTGAAGAGGAATCCACCCTTGGAGAGTCTTCACACTTATTTGAGAGAGAGGAGAAACTTGCAAAGAGATTGAGGAAAGAAACCCCCTTGCTGAGGATTTTTGAGCTCCATAGCTCAAAGAATTCTCTTCAAGTATCTAAGATTCTAATTGCATTCAACCTCTACCACCAACAATCAATAAAGGGATATTTTTCCATATATTATTGATGTGTTTTCTCCATTTGAGCATTATTTTGTTTATTTACTTCTTTTTTTAAGTTTATGTTTATGTATGTGTTGTTTCCACTATCTACAATGTTGGTTTATTTAATTATGTCCACTAACCACACCAATTTTGACTGTGATCCTTTATAAGTAACAATCCACTTCTAAGGGGGTGTATTTTGGTACACTTGTGCTCAAAAAACACTACAACAAGACCAATAATCATGAATTTAAAAGGAAACATCCCCATTTCATTCTAAAAGTATTCTTTAACCTATCTGGCTTAGCAACCAATATTTTATTGTAACCCAAAAATCCTTCGAGCAGAGAGAAAATTTCATATCTAGACATTGCCTACAGGATCTACACCATGGAGGGGACAAGATAGTTTTCATCAGATGCCTAGCTAAGGTTTCGAAAATGAATGAACAAACAAATATTTCATGAATTATTTCTTAGTTGGAGACCCAATTGGAGTGTCTCACTCTGAAAATGATTTGTGCATACAACTTCTTCGGTTCTTTCTATATGAGAGGCTCAAATGTTGGATGCAATTTATTTATCTTCTACTGGAATGGTTTAACCCTGTACTTTGTGGGTATCATGTGTTGGATAATACATGTGTCATACATTTTTAGCTCTTCATAGATCCAAGCAAATATATCTTGATACTTCTTAATCAACTCAATGAAGTCTTGTCTTTCTCTTGGAGAAAAACAAGTACCAAGATTAATAAACTTGGGATCAACCTCCATTCCAAGATTGACTTTCTTGTGCAACAACATGGAACTGTGACTCTTTGTGCTTGGTGGTCCCTAGAACGAGTTCTATAGTTGAACAACTTCTTAAGAGTGACATCAACTTTGGGCATGGGGTTTCCCTTCAGTGTGTCATCTTCTTCAAACAAAGTCTTATCATGTTCTTCTTCATCTATTTTTGTGTCCCTAAATACATCCAAGTGGGCCACAAAATCTAGTATCTGTTGATGATCATTAAAAATGCAAAAGTTAGTTATGTTATCCAAGAAAAAAACTTATAAACAATTTTGATAGAGAATTCGTCCCTAAGGGGCATAAGCCTAATTGTAGTGTTAGCTAACGTGTCAGCAGTAGCATTGTTAATTCTTGGAACTAATTTAATACCAAAATCTTTAAAAGGAAAAATAAACAAGCATACCTCTTGTTGGTAATTTTTCAGGTGTGGTGATAAGCAATGGATGGTGTTGCACACTTGCATTGTAATGATTTCAAAATCACCAATTACCTTCAAGCATTCACCTTGAGGTCAATGAATTTCTTCAGCCCAAGAATAAACACCTCATACACAATGGTGTTATTATTACACTGTAATTATAATCTACAAGAAATTAATTTATTTATTTTTTTCGGGGGTCCATCAAGATACAACTGGCACGAGCTCCATCTTGAGTCTTAGACCCATCATAGTATAAATTCCACATATCACTACAACTAGAATCTAAGCTAAAACTATTTACATATAAAGTAAAAGGTTCATTACCATTACCTGGAGGGCGGGGAAGGAGTTCCAACTACATATCTAATGAGATGGGTGATTGTATGGCTTGGTAACAATTGATGTTAGATTCCTGGAAACAAACCTCCAATTCTTCTTGAGAAAAACTAATGGGCTCATTAGGTGCTTCCATCTTGGTGACCATGTACTTCATGTACAACTTTCTATTGACTCTAATATGATTATTATTTCCCTTGTAAGGGAGCCACAAATGTGTCCATTCTATAGAAAAATATCCTTGGATCTTGCTAGACCAATCTATGCTTAGCAAGAGCCCATATTATTAAGGGATATTGATGTCCACAATATCTATGAATTGATGCACTTTTGAGTCAAACGACAACTTAATAAGTACATTATTCAAATCTCAAATAATTGGGACTTGACATATATTGATTTGGATTATTTTTGCATCTATTTTCTCTAGTTCAACATTAAGTTTCTTACAAATTAACAAAGGCATAACCTTTTTTGATGCATCAAAGTCCACAAGGAAATGAGGAGTTGATGACCTAGAATTAGTAGTTGCAACATTGAAAGTGGATTCAATATTTATTGATGATTCAGACCAACCAGAGGATGTATATTTGGAAGAAATAGGGACCTTACCACTTGAATACATGGAACAAAAGGTCTTTAATTCCTTTGTCCAACTAGTTTGGAAAGATTGCAGAATGAAATTTTTGTCTGGGTCTTCTTCATATCTTCAATAATGTTATATCCAATATTATAAGATATGGTTTCCTCCTATTTTCGTTGCGACAACGACCCTCCAATTTTTTTTCCTAGATATTTTTGGAGCCTACACTAACAATCGTTTCAATCCCCCTTGTGACGTCATATCATTTGATTTGTTATTTGTGTGTTTTCTCCTAGTGTCGCATCCTCCTAAATCAATGTTTCTCAAGCTTTTTCACTTAACAATTAGAAGTATTTCAGTTAGTAAGTTTATGGTTAGGTGAACTCATGGTTCTTCTTTACTTAGAAACTTGTGTTTTCGACATGAACATACTAAAAAAGAACACAAAAGTAGAAAAAAACAAAAAAAAGTAAGAAAATCACTTGCAAAAGAGAAAGCGCACTTTAAATTGATGAAGACATCCAATTGAGTTGAGCGTACTCCTTTAGGCTAGAGGAGTGTGCCCTCCTTAAGTGCACTCCTTCATGTTGAGAAAGTGTGCCCTACCTAGGCGCACTCATTCATGTCAAAGACTTGTGCCTTGTCTAGTTGCATTCATGTACTAACTTGTTTCATGAGGGTACACTCCTAGAAAATAGGAGCCCTCTTAACTTCTCTTAACTAATCCTTTCATGCGATGACAAGTGGTACTCATGCATTAGTCAATTTTGCATGTTAATTTCTTTAAATAAGCTCAGTTAATCATTATTTGCATAATCATTTCAACTAAATTGCATGTACAAATGGATAATCAATAATCTCTTCATCAACCAATGCATCAAGTAAGTTTGCATGCTCAATCTTTTCATTACTTTGGATGATTTCACTGCCAAATCTTGCTTTTCTTACTTTGACCTCTTGTGTTTTAGTTTGTTTGCTAGTGTTTACGGTGAATCTTCATGTTGCAAGTGTTAATCCACTATCACATGCTAGAAACTCTTCACATTCTTAAAACCTTCCATCTTCCACCATGCATGTAACAACAACTATCAAGCCTTGCAAATCGTTCTCTTCCTCAACTGATCATTGAATTCTACTATTCAAACTTGTTTTTGAGCTTCTAATAGACATAGTACACTTCTTGAGCTTGAAGCTCCATCACTAGATCAAATTTCTTCCTGAGCATATAAGTACATCATGAAGGCACGAAGCATCATTCATTCAACCTTACAATGCACCCTCCTTTGCCTAAGCGCATGGGTGCATTGTGAAGGTCCAAAGCCTTATTTACCTCATTCTTCATCCCTTCGGAATGTGATAGTATGTCCTCCTTGTATCCTTGAGTCCATGGGCGCATAGCAAAGACCTAAAGACCCATTTTTACACCTCTTTGACCCTTCAGGGTGTGAAAGTGCACCCTAGTTATGTTTGTCCCTTTCTTGAGCACATGAGTGCACTACAAAGCCCCGAATGACCATGCATGTTCCCTTCGTGCTGTAAAAGTGTGCCCTCTTAGGTTGCGTGTCCATTTTCTCATGAATGCAAGTTATTTTGCATTATTGTTAAAAAAATTCTTTTTCAATCACATGTGAGGGCTCTTTATACATGATTTACAAGTATTGTTGCATAGTAAGTGTTTTAAGTTGATCTCGTCATTATGAGTGTGATTCCACAAACAAGTGTTCGTGCCACAAGTATTGTCACCCTACTATCATCTATTGGTTTGACATGCCACCTCATAAAGTAGCCTCTAAAGAACATTCAGAAGTAAGCAATGATGAACCTATGGAAGTTACAAGGCCAAATGTTCCCATATATGAAATACTAAGTGCTTCACTGAAAAGACTACAGAGGTCACATGGAGCAAGATCTAGAACACATTCATGTAGGAGAAGTTTCCTAAGGACTTAGAAGATGTGCATGCATACATCAGCATTAATAAGTTTAGGATGCACATGATCACATGCATATTCCCTGTCATCCCATGTACAGAAGCTACTGAATCAATCATCACACATATAGATGACTCTTACCTTGAGCTTTGTAGTGAGAGTGGTGGTTAGCTTCATGCCTATTATGGTGAGGATATGGAGACATATTATAAGATTCTCAATCCCAATGAATATGAAAATGACAACTTCTACATGATATGGGCTACCCTCAACACAAGCAATGTTATGAAATCATGGTGTCAAGAGCCTGCCAAGTTTTTCCATCGCCCATCTATAGTCTATCCAACAAAGATTCTCAGAGATGTCTATAAATACATGATAGCTATATATTTTCAGTTATATGGGCTTAAGAACACTGAGGTGTTCCAAGATAATTGGATATATATGCTCAATATGGTAGTGACATGAGGTAGAGCTTTCAAGTGAGCGGATATACTATCATATGAATTGCAGCGTCAGGTGGGGCAGGACAAAGCATCTTTACGAGAAAATAAAGAACCATAATTTTACATGTCTACATTTCCCCAAGATGGAAATTTCACATGGTATGTGTTCCCAAAATTATATTGGAAATTGACTCCTGAAGAGAACTTCCTAGTTTATTTCCACTACAAGGGGTTATAAGAAGGAATCTCCAAAGTCGGATACAATAGATTGGCCGAATACTTCTTTGTAGTCATTTTTCATATGATATTCGAGACCAATCTACCGTGCATGACTGATCAAGTGAAGGATTCACTTCAAGATATCGCAGACTAGTTTGCATCTCCTAAGCGTATATACACAAAATGCTTTGTATGTCAAACACCCCCTCATCTTATGTCGCGATATGTGACTAACAAGGTGGTCATGTAGGAAGTGGAAAATTAGTTAAGTAGGGATTATTAGAATTATTCATAGGAGGAAAAAATACCCTTGGCATATCTTTCCGTTCAGGATCATATTGTATGAATTAAAGAGTCATAAGGAAGCAACAACCAAGATAAAAGAGCTGGAGCCCCTACTCTTCACCACCAAATACTTCCATGGATATGATCCTAGGAAAATTTTCAGTCAACATTATCAAAGGATTGGTCATAATATGGGGTATTCATTAATGTCCAAAGTTGAGGATGAAAAAATAAAGAATTGGTACAATTCTAGAATGAAGACACAGATAGCCATGAAGACTAGTTAACCCCATGATCCACCATCCACTACAAGAAAAAAGGTCATTGGTGAGGGTCATGTCTGTGATGGACCTTTAAGGTTCATCACCAATGTCACATATGGTGACGGTCTTTAAAAAAGCATTGTTGGAAGTGTATATAGTGATGGTCCTTTAAGGTTTGTCACTAAAGCCATTTTCAATGACACTTTTGGTGAGGGTCGTTAAAGGCCCGTCACTAATTCTCTCTTTGGTGACACTTTTGGTGCGGGTCGTTAAAGGACCATCACTAATTCTCTCTTTGGTGACACTTCTAGTGACGATCCTTTATTGATCGTCACTAATGATGTTTTGGTTACTTTTGGTGACAGTCAATAAATGTTCATCATCATTGATCATTCCAATTAGTTTTTGATGACGCTTCATGCCAGTGATGGACCTTTAAGGTCTGTCACCAATGTCGCATATGATGACGGTCTCTAAATAATTGTTGTTGTAAGTGCATATAGTGATGGTCCTTTAAGGTTTGTCACCAAAACAATTTTCAATGACACTTTTGGTGAGGGTCATTAAAGGCCCGTCACTAATTCTCTCTTTGGTGACACTTTTGGTGAGAGTCGTTAAAGGCCCATCATTAATTTTCTCGTTAGTGACACTTCTAGTGACGATCTTTTATTGACCCTCACCAATGATCCTTTTGGTTACTTTTGGTGACGGTAAAAGAATGTTCGTCATCATTGATCATTCCAATGAGTTTTTGATGACGCTATGTACCTGTTACTATATTTTTTGTCAAAAGATAATGATTTAAGACCATTGTTTTAGAGTATTTTTCATTATGTTTCCAAGGTCATAGTGGTTATAATAGTCAGTCAATTTGTTAAGAAGTAATTAGTGTGTATCATTTCCCTCAAGTCATAAGAATATAGTTTTCCTATGAGTAAACACATGATTCATCTATATTAGGTTTATTATCTAGAAAATTTCCTTTAAATAAAGTTCCACTAGTGTGTGTAGGAACTATATTATTTCATACATAATCAAGCTCTATCAATTCTATTAATGAGAGAGTCCTAGAACTCCTAAACACTCATGGCACACCTTAACATGCTTTGGAATAGTACACTAACAGTCCTTGGCACCTCTCATGTCTTGGAACATCTTTGTACCTAGAAAATCTTTCCATGACTAGAACACCCAAGCACATGTTGGCATGCCCTAGCATAGCATAGCACTCCCCTATCATGTGTTGGCATGCCCTGTGGTCCCTAGCATGCCCTGGAACACCTTGGCATAATATATCATTGACAAACATTAACACTTGGAACACATTGGCACTTAGCATGTATTGGAACATATTATTAGTGTGGCTAGCATGCCCCTTTTGAAAAAGATAAAGTATCAACTTATTAACCCTCTTATGTGTTCATTTCCTTGCATTTTAGCTTGGTTATTCCTTTCGTTGCCTTGAAACTCCTTGACACATATTGGCATACTCTAACACCCTACACATCCTAGCATGTCTTAGCACCTGGCATGCCTTGGCACTATTTGGAACATGTTAGCACACCCCGGAACTTCCTAGCACAAGACTATTTAGTCCATAATGTATTCCTATCATGTTCAGTCCATAAGGTATTCCCTTAAGACTGTGACAAATCTACGTATAAGAATAGGGGTCATGACCCTTAGAGCGAGGCTTATCTCTACAATATAAACTACAGGTCTGGAAGATGGTTTGTAGAAGTATGTGTGGAGATAACAAATCCAAACAAGGGTGGAACCTGAGTAGAAAATTGAGAAAAATAAATGTGCCATATGAGGAATGGATTGACATGAAAAGGAGTTGATTTTAGTGGACTTTCCATAGAGTCTTGGATAGAGATCTGAAGCATCCTATATAGTTAATAAATGGATTGTTATTGGATGATTTGTGACCCTAATTTAGTCATCTACATATTGTTAGAAGGATAATAGGAGGAGTAGTTCAAATTTGTTCATAGATTGGACAACAAAGAAATTGGTACACAAGAATAGTGATTTTGAGAGGACTCAAATCACTATTAGGTGGAATATTGAGGAGCCCAAGTTGAGGGTAGCATTGTGGGCCTTAGATCAATAAAAGAATTGACTGTGGTTGGACAAATTGATGGCATATCAAGTACAGTTGGAGGGTTGTTAGGTGACTATCAAAGAAGAGCCCTAAGTCTTGTACTTCTGAAGAACAGCAAGACTGGTAGAAGGGTAGGTGTATTGGGCCTAAGGACGTGCAAACTTTGAAGGACTAAACTATCAGTCAAGTGGGCTAGCAACTAGCTATAGTTCACTATATTGTAGAGGATTGAGTCAGTGAGAAGAAGGGAAACCTCCATAGCCCTAGACTTGTCATCTTAGAGCAACAGTATGGAAAAAGTGGGTAGACCAAATAACTGTTCACAAATAGAGTTATGAACAATTGAGAAAAGAACCTAAGTGTTGCAGACCTTAAAGGAAAAAGGAGGTAGCTAGAGGGATTTTTTTTTTTTAGTTGAGTTCAGTAAATTAAAGGAGTTGAGTTCATTGATAGAGGCAGATTGAGGAGTTCCAGAATGGGAGGCAAGAGAACCTTCCAGATGTGTTCAGGGCACGTGGACTAAAAGGGTTGTATGTGGCCACCATTAACAAGTAGGTCAAGTGTTGTCTTGTTCAAGGTATATTAGTTGTCAAAGGACTAACACCAAGCCCTAGTTTTATTCCTTGTGTCAATGTGATTGTAAAAGGCCATGATCCCTGGTATGAGAGCTCTAGCCTGTTCTATTATAGTTTATAATATAATGAAGAAGGGTTTGAAAATTTAAAAACAAATCATGTGTACTAGTTGATTGCATGATGTGTGTAGATTTCTTTTTTCCAAATTAGATGTGTTGTGGAACTTGAGCGTGTTTGCATCAAAGATTCTAAGATCAAAATGATATTCTCATGTGTTGTGGAAAGTAAACATATTCCTTGTTCACCTAAGAACTACTTGTAACTCATCTTTGTCTACTCATTTCCAATCTCAACTCATCCCACTTAACAAGTTACCAAGACAAGGCTCATCACATCCAACCATGGTTGTAAAACAACTAAGCAACACAGTTTACATCATGACATGTCATAGCACCCGACCTGTCTTAGAATGCCTTGGCACTATGTGGCATGTGTTAGCATCCCCTACATTCCTTGGCATGATTTGAAACTCCCTAGAACACCCTAGCACTTCCTCGCATGACTTGGTAGTTTAGCATATCTTGGAACTACCTAACATATAACCTTGTCGCTCCCTCCTTAACACACCTAGAACTCATTGACACTCCCTGTCACACACTCTTATTCATTCATTTACATGCATTTTTACCTAGTGCTTCCTTATGTTTCCCTGACACATGACACATAGTGCCACACACTCTTGGCATGAATGAATAAGAGTGTGTGACAAATGACACATCTTGGCATGTCACCCTCGTACTCTAGCATTCCTCGGAACTACCTATCGTACCTTGTCACTCTCTCCTTAGCACCTAGATCTCACTTACACTCCCAGTCACAAACTCTTATTCATTCATTTTCATGCATTTTTACCTAGTTCTCCCTTGTGTTTCCTTAGCACTCCTTAATACTCCTTGGCACATGTTCATACACCCTAGCATCTAGGACATCTTGGCATGTTGCCCTTGCCTCTAGCATGCCTTAACACTACCTAGCATACCTTGTCACTCCCTCCTTAGCACACTTGGAACCCACTGACACTTCTAATCACAAACTCTTATTTTTTCATTTACATTCATTTTGACATAGTTCTCCCTTTTGTTTCCTTGGAACTCCCAGCTAACACTTCCTTCCACACATTGGCACATCTTTGCTGCATGCTGGCCTAACACTCTAGAATTTCTTAACACTACCATGCATGCCTTGCCACTCCTCCTTAGCACACTTGTAACTCACTGACACTCCCTATCACACACTTGTATTCATTCATTTCCATGCATTATGACCTAGTGTTCCCTTGTGTTTCCTTAGCACTCCCTAGCACTCCTTGGCACACCTAGAACCCGCTAACACTCACTATCACACATTCTTATCCATTCAGATACATGCATTTGAAACTAGTGCTTCCTTGTGTTTCCCTAGCACTTAATAACATTCCTTGGCATGCATTGGCATACCCTAGCACCTAGCACATCTTGGAATGTTTCCTTGACCTCTAACATTCCTTAGCACTGCCTAGCATACCTTGTCAACCCCTCCTTAGCATGCTTGGATCTCACTGACACTTCATGTCATAAGCTCTTAATCGTTCAATTGCATGCATTATTTTCACCTAGTGCTCCCTTATATTTTTTTGGCATGCCCTCATTTCCATGCATTTTGACCTAGTTCTCCATTGTGTTTCTTTGGCACTCCCTAACACTCAGCATGCATTGGCACACCTTGGCACTTGGGACATCTTCATATGCTTCACTACCACTCTAGTATGCCTTGAAATTGTTTAGCATATCTTGTCACTTCCTCCTTAGCACACTTGAAACACTGACACTTAATTTCCACCAATTTGAAACTAGTACTCCCTTGTGTTTCCCTAGCACCTGGAGAAAACACTCACTAGCATGTGTTCACGCCACACCCTAGCGCTTGGAACACCTTGGAAGGCCTTAGCACTTGGCATGTCTTGGCATGCCTAACATGCCTTGGATCTGTCTAACATGTTTTAATACTTCTTTTCATTCCCTAGCACACCTTGGCACTTCATAGTTGTCATGCCCTCATAGATAACCTTACTTTTTTTGCAGCATGGGAACCCAACCAAGGCATTGGAAAAAAAAAATTGTGCCCAAACCAAAGCCTCCCTTTGTTTGAAACTACTTTGTCTAGCCCCTTATCGCGACCATATTCTTGCCTCCTGCAAATCCTATTATGAACTTCTCCTTGCACACTTCTTCCTTGGGACACCTAGAATTTGTTGACACTCCTTGGCACACACTCTCATTCGTTCATTTCCATGCATTTTGACCTAGTTCTCCATTGTGATTCCCTGGCACTCCCTAACACTCCTCACTATGCATTGACTCTGTCTCGCATATGTTAGCATGAATTTTAATTCCTTGGCATGCCCTGGCACTCCTTAGCTATCATGTCGTCACAACTACCCTTACTTTTTTTTGGGACTTGGGAACCTAACCAAGTCCTTCATTGACTACAACAGCTTGACCAAGTTATGATTACTATAAATAGACTATTCCCTGTTCACCTAAGAATTAAATATAACTCATCTTAGGCTACTCATGTCCAATTTCAACTTATCCCACTTAACAAGTTACAAGTTATCAAGTCAAGGATCACGTCCAACAATGTCCATAAAACAATTGAACAACATAGTTTACATCTTTACATGCCATAGCATGATTTGCATGTTTAATAATCCCTTGGCACTATGTGGCACGTGTTAACATTGCCTGCATTCCTTGGCGTGATTTAGCACTCCCTACCACACCCTACCACTCCCTGACATGCCCTGATACTTCCTAATATATGACCTTGTCACTCCCTCCTTAACACACCTAAAAATCATTGACACTCCCTATCACACATTCTTATCTATTCATTTCCATGCATTTTGAACCAGTTCTCCCTTGTGTTTCCATGGAACTCCCTAACACTCCCTAACACACATTGACACTCCATAGTTATCATACCCTTATAGATATCCTTACATTTTTACAACTTTAAAACCAAACCAAGTCATTGAGAAAACAATGTTGTGCCCAACCCAAAGTGTCCCTTTCTTGAAATTGCTTTGTATAACTCCTTGCTGCAACCACATACTAGCCTCTTATCATTCTTATTTTGAACTTCTTTTAGGACACTCAATCCTTGAAACACCTGGAACTCATTGACACTCCCTAGAAAACACTCTTATTCATTCATTTCTATGCATTTTGACCTAGCACTCCCTTGTGTATCCCTAGCACTCTGTAGCATGCACTAATAGTCTTTGACACACCTTCTCACTCCCTGACATGCTCTATCCACTCCATAGCATGCCCTATAACTCCCTGGAACATATTGGCTCTTGGCACTTGGTGGAACCTAACAATTCTTGGCATGTGTTGGAATGCCCTGGAATGCCTTGCCATGGTTTAAGATAAAATTTATTTGAGATCAATTATTCACAATTAAGAGAGAAGTAATAGAGGATGATTTGGCACTTAAGACACACCAGCATTTGGCCCTTGGCATGTATTGGCACTAGTGTTGGTATGCCTAGCATGCCCCTCTTGAAAAGGTAAGGTCCTAACTTATTAACCCTCTTAAGTGTTAATTTCTTTGCATTTTAACTTGTTGTTACCTTTTATTGCCTTGACACTCCTTGACACACGTTTTCATACCTTAACACATGGCACATCTTATCATGCCTTAGCACATGGCATGTCTTGGCATGCCTTGGCACTATCTGGCACATGTTAGCACACCCTGACTCTTATTGACATGCCCTAGCATTTCCTAACATGCCTTGGCACTGACCAACATGCCTTGTCACTTCCTCCTTGGTATGCCTAACACTCGTTGACACTCCACGACACACCCTCTTATTTATTCATTTCCATTCATTTTGACTTGATGATTTATGTTTGATGGGGTGCATATATATAAAGAGTTCCTTTAAGAGAATAAAAAAATGATCACACCATTACTGACATAAGTCATTCTGAAATTCTACTTGAATACCATTAGGAAACTACACAAGATATTTTAAGAATCACATTTTTAGGGTTTGTTTTATGGTGTGGGAATGGTAAGAAGTGAGAGGTCAATATTGTGATTTTATTTCTCATTAAAGTGCTTATCCTTATGAGAGACTCATATTGAGAAAATAACACCCTCGTCATGCTTACCCTAAAATTCCTAATCTTTTGAAAATAAAGGCCCACTTGCACAGTGAGGGAAGGCATGTTGGTTTATGGTGTGTTGAGTGACCGGGTGAGAGTGTTAATGTACTATGAAATGGACTAAGCCATTTAATTTGTGTCATCTATGAATGACATGTTTTAGGTGTTTTTCATGGGACCACATGTCCATTAGAAATATTGTGTAAGATGTAGCCCAACATAATGAATTCCTTGAGAGAAATCTTTGGAGAAGGATCAAAATAAATTATATTGGTGAGTCCACCAAAAAATATTTACTAGAGAGTGAAATCATGGTGATCAATGCCACACATGCAGTCTTTTGAGATAGTCATTTATTTTTCTAAAAATTTATTTGGAGTGTACTGAATTGGTGGAATTCTCAAATTCATGACATTTTAAATTATGTAGGAAATTTGTTCTTTTCTTATAGAGGCTAAGGTTTTAAAGGAGAATATAGGGTTTGTACGGTCTTAGGGGAAAAGAAGCATCAATTTCTAGCTCTTTGATATACCAAAGAGTTTTTGATAATAATATTTGGTCAAATCTTCCATGGCACTAACTAAGGAGGACAAATAGTACCTTTCATTGTACTACTCAATTCCTTGGTATGCAATATTGATTTCCTCAAATGTTTTTCTTGATTTATTATAACAAGATGGTTGATAGGAATATGTTATGCTAGTTTCAAGTGTTCTTCAGGGTCTTCCACTATCCTTAAGGACATGCCAAAGACAACTTTATCTACAAGTGATGTTTGTTGGGATACTACTTAGAGGCACACCAACAAAGGTTAAAAGGGTGTCCAAACAAGTGATCCTAACAAGATGGATGGCATGATTATGTTAGGTTGGTTTCAAGTGTTCCTATAGGGCTTCCAATTTTCCTAAGGATATGTGGAAGACAACTTCATATACAAGTGTTTTCTAATATGATACTACGCAAAGGGGTACTAAAAGATGTTAGAAAGGTGTCCAACCAAGTCATGTCACTTGTATTTTCTATGTTTATTCTTCCCCAAACAATGGTTTACCTATTAAACAACAACATCGTAATATTTAGAGACATCAAAACACATCCTTGCACCTTTTTTTCTCTAAACTAAGAGTGCATGCTAGCACAACAAAGTGCTATGATACCACTTGTGGTGTTCCTTGTTTGTTGAGATATAATATTTAGAGCAAAATATACATAAATATAATTGCAAGAAGTAAACAAAACCAAAATTGGGATATAAAAATAGTAAGAAAACCTTTATTAAAATTCAGAATTGAGTGAAATGTTCAATTGTGTCCTAGAGGGGGCAACCCCAAACATAAATAGAGATCCAAATACAATAATATTCACATGGCAATTTCTTACATGGATTCTACTAATATATATACTTTATAATTGACCAAAACCGTGACCACTTAGTGGAATTCTCTTAGTGAGGCCTCAACCACTAACTAGTGGACCTTCTTCAATGAGACCACCTACAATTATTGATTTGACACTTTACTACCTCATGATAATTATTCAATAAATCTGACCCTAATACATTACGTGATAGTCTATTCCCCTAATTAGGGGAGTTAGCATGGGATCCTAAACACATTATAATGAACAAGTCAAAATTACCCAATGCATAAACAATATATATTCTTTATATATTTAACAACTATTGTGCATATGCTTCATGCTATTTATTACTTTGGTTAATAATCCAAATACCAAGAAAAAAATAGATAGCCAAACATAAGAACATCCACACACCACATTGCACAACATAATAAGGTTTTCACTGGAGTGTGCTCATAGGTAGGAAACTCTAGGTCATATTGTGAGTTTGTCAATCCAAGGATTGACAATCATTAAGAATGATTCATTGGTATTTAAATTGTTGTGGATATTCTATTAGAATAGTTTGTCATGTTATTTCTTACATTGTTTTGAAATATTTTATTATGTAGTTTATTATCTTAGATCTTAGATTAAATATTACTAGTGCATCACTCCAAATTATGGATATATTTGAAATCAAAATGGAATAAACAAGAAAATAAACAAACCATCCACACAAATGAATAGAATACATGACTTGGGAAACCTAATACGAGAGAAATCATAGCTAGAAGGTGAGGCATATGCTCTAGTATCTCTTTCTCAATTATGAAATATAAGTACAAAGAAAGGGTCACTCACTTTGGAGTGGGCATGGACATTGTGGCATGAAAGATTAATACAAAAATATTATTCCTCTTATGTTATGCTCAATATCCCATTATTTGATGCCATCCTCAACTATGGAATAATAATAATGCCAAAATAATAGAGCCCCTTCCTTTCCTAGTAACCTCGTATAACACAACCTGTAGTCATTCAACATCAAGGTTAAGGTTTTTGCATGCTTCAATATTCAATTAGTGTTTCTATTTTGGAACACCCCCACATGTGTGAGTTATCGGGGTTGACATGGCATCCACTCATTTCCATGGTGGTGAATAAGGTAGGTCAACTTGCGAGAGACATAACTTTCACATACAAACTTTGTTTGAGGTGATTTTCACATAGTTGGAAAGCTTACAATGTCTAGAGTAACATCAAAGTATAGAACTATGTAATCAAAATGGACTCCCAATCAAATATACAAGACCCAAAATCACTAATGTGGAACCTAACTCTAAAGTGGGCCCCACAAGTTTAGTAGCTCCATATACATGTATGCATCTTCCATTCTTAGTTATATATCTATTACCAATCAACTCCAAGTAAATCACAATTGTGGGGGAGAACCCAGGGCACTCCTTCTCAAAGATAAGTTATAGAGTGGGGAAATAAATTCATTACAATTCATAGGATAGTAGCGAATATGCTTCAAATTCTAAATATTTTGGCAAAATATATTGATTTCAAGATACATTTAAGTCCAACCCAAAGGACATGTTAGGGAATGTGATAAAGAACATACTTAACAATCTGATAGGTAGGAGGACATAAATAATTTGAGCCATTAACCAAGGAAATGATTCTTGAACTTACCTATGCATGGACCAAGTTGTTGGAGATGATATCCACATCATTGAAGATGGTTTTGTATTCATAGAGCCATAGAACACAAGGATCCAATTCCTATAGAAATGGGTTATGTCTTCCTCTCTATATGATATGCTCATTAGGACCAGGGAATCTTCAATTACCAACTTGAAACTCTAAGTGGAGTACAACACTTAGTTAAATTCCTTCAATGAATTTGGTGTCATCCCATCACTTCACTAGTGTTTTATGGGTCATTGGTTTCTCTATAATCTTATGCTTTTATTGGTAGCTCATGGTGTCAATCCATTTAGAGAGCTCAAATCTACTTACTCAGTGTGACCTGCTTTTGTTATTAACAATACCATTCCTCCATGGATGTCAATAAAGAGGGAGCACATAATATTGGCAATGATTGTTCTATGTATTTGTTTATAATACCTTGAAAGGCATCATTCATGAGCAAGTTAGTCAAAGATAAATTGTAGACTTTTACAATATTGAACAATTGCTACAAACCCTTCAAGTAGAGGTTACTTATCACATGATCTAATTTTTTGGGATCAATAATACACAAGAATAAACAAGTGAGAAGAGATTAATTTAGTTTATTGTAATAGTAACCAAAGTTACATTTGTCATTTGAAAAAAGAAGTTAGTACATAGGTGAGCTTAGGCCAACCCCTTAAAAATAGACATATGACCTTCCTCTTTTGCATCTCCTTCACCATAACGGTCTAATTGAAAAACACATAGTTCCATTAAAGATTTGTAGGTTGAGGAAACCACTTCAAGCTCTTGAACTTGAAGATAACCCAATATTTACAATTGTTTACAGTAATAAGTCCATTATACACACTCCTCATTTGAGAGTTGGCTAGAGAGGGAGGCATACTTTATTGATGCCAACCTTGTAAATGAACAACCTTTCCTACTCATTGGTTGGACTCTCCATCACTAGCTAAAGGAGTATATGTGTCATGAATCAAAGATGATATCTTAGCATGAGTTATTGACACTTGAACATACTTTCCATGAATCTCATGGAAAAAAGATGAAGAGATCCTTTGAATATTAGGAAACAGGTTCTCATACTCTACTTAATTTGCAGGTGGTAGCACTTCAATTTTTTCCATTTACTAGGAAATATCACCCAAAAAGTCAACTATTGAAGAATCAATCCTATGCTAAATCACTCCTACCTTCTCATTGTTAAGATATTTGTGAGCTTTCACCTATGACCCTTAAAGTTAGTGCCCTTTAGCACCTTGGATGGTGGAATAGGAAGTGTTGCAATAGGAGGTAAACTCCATTCCCCTTCACCTTTGTTGATATCTCTAAATTCACCTACAATCTATGATGCTCCTTTGACTCAACACGAAATTTTGTTATTTTTTCACTTCCTTTACATACCCTCCCTATAGGGGCATCCTCATAGGAAGAGCTTGTGGTTGAAATATTACAACAACAAAATGGGGCGCACTATCTCTTTATAGGGTTCCAAGGGAGGGGTATTGGAAAATAACCATCTTATCCCCTATAGCCCTTAAGAACTTCTCAACACATTAATGAAATGACAGATTGATAACTAGACCCAAAGATACATCCCAAAGTTCAAGGCTAAACCCAAATAGAAAGAATCACACCATTAATTAAGCATTGATATTGATTTTTAGTAAAATCAAGGACCTCCTTTCAAGATCTTGACCTTCTTTTTAGCATTCTCAAATGGAAGGTTTAAAACCCACATTAAAAAGGGGAGGTTTGTACCTTAGCCTTTGCAACCTTTGTCCAAGATGAATCTATCTAATGAACTAACTTGGATATGTCAGGTCTTTATTTCTAGAGTGCACAATCAATGTTTTTGAGGAAAACTCTATAGCTCCAACTAAAATTTAGTCCTATTAAAGAGGAAACTTGAAAAATCCTATTATTTGGAGATATTTTCCTTTCCTTTTAATTGATTTACAACAAACCTCACGCCTCACCTTTCTCATCTTTCTCTTCCTATTTCCAACAAAAAAAATCATTAATCATATATCATAAACAATTTATATAAATAAATATTGCAATCATTAACTTAGAGAGTATATTTATCCATGAACCCATCCAACAACCCATTGCAATCTAATATGGTTCTAATTGTATCCTCAAAACACACCTTAGAAAACTCTTACAACTCTTGGATTCTATATCGAATTAGTGTATAACTGCGAGGAGGGAAAGCCTGCCAAATATTATTGTTATTTTTATTTCATGATGGCGCAAAATGTACAGGGTTGAATTATGTTGCTTCATTTGAAATCAACCATTACCTTCTGATTCTGCATGTGCATAATGTCTAACTGTGAGGTAGGGTTTTTCCTTAGTTCTTTCATTTTCTTCAGGTTTTTTGTTGGGTGGGGGCAAGCCAGTCAAATATTATTGTTATTTTTATTTTGGGATAGCGCGAAATGTATAGGATTGAACTCTGGTGTCTTCATCTAAAATCAACCATTACGATTCTGCATGTGTACAATGTTTGACTATGAGGTAGGGTTTTTCTTCATTTCTTTCATTGTCTTCAGGTTTTCTGTTGGATGGGGTCGTTTATTTCATGGGACATCCTCTGAGGTAGGTTTTTTCTTCATTTATTTCATTTTCTTTAGGTTTTCTGTTGGGTGAGCTTATTGATTTCATGGGGCCTCCTATGGAGCCTCCTTTGCTGACCAGGAATTGTCAATATCTTTTCTCCTTGTTATTAAATCTAATAAGACCACTCTGAAACTGTACACATCTGACTTGATAGTCAGCTAGTCTATCATAGCATGCTCTGGTGCACAATATCCATAAGTTCCCATTACTCATGTGGAAACGTTAGTCTTATCTCCAACACATCTGAGTTTGGCCAGCCCAAAATCTGATAACTTTGGATGAAATCCCTCATCTAGTAAAATATTAGAGGATTTAAAATAATGATATATGACTGGAGGGTTGGCTTTGTAATGGAAATATTCCAACCCTCTTGCAGCACATGCAGCTATTTTCATTCTTGTGTTCCAATATAATGGCTCCTTATTGGGCGTGAGATCATGGAGATGGTTTTCCAATGATCCCAATTGCATGTACTTGTATAAAAAAAGCCTCTAAACCCCATCAATGAAATATCCAATAAGGTTGACAAGATTTGGGTGATGAAGAAGACTCAACATCGAAATCTCAACAAGGAACTCCCTGTTTCCCTGCAATCCATTCCTGTCGAGTTGCTTGACAGCCACAATATAACCAGTGCTCTCAAGCCTCCCTTTATAAACTCTGCCAAAGCCTCCACCCAACAGACACTCAGGTCAAAAATTATTTGTCGCTACAGCCAATTCTCAAAAAATGAATGTTTGTGCAGCAATATGTGGTTCCCCCATCTTAGGAGGTTCATCTTTCTTGTTCCCATGGGAGGACTTCAATCTCATTCTATCTAAAGAGGCTTTGGGAAGCTAATTAGAAGATGCAGCAGGGTATTCCTGGTCATCTTTGCTCTTAATATCATTGAGTTAGGACCTTTTCAAGTGTTGCATGTTTTTTACGTCCTTTCTAGATCCACAACATGGAAAACAACTCATTTCTCTGCTCAACTAACAGTTAATCTCAGTATGAGTAGAATCCAAGTTCAAGAGGAAACAAGAAAATTCAATAACAATTCAAAGGGAAAAAAGAAATCCAATAATAGTTCAAGGGGAAAGAAAGCAAGCTAGCAGATCAGAGTGATATCTCTGATCAGGCAAAAGTTAATCTCAGTTTGAGCAAAAGCCAGTAATAGTTCAAGGAGAAAGAAAGCTAGCTACGTAGCGAGCAGAGTGGAGTGTGATACATTTTTTCCTTTCTGTTCTTGTTCTATTCATTTAAATCCTTTTGCTTAGTGTGGTTGTGCGTAACTTTAAAAAGGCTACAAACATATATATACATAATATTCAATAATATATTAATAAATATATATATATATTATATATATTATGTATGTATGTATGTAATGTATGTATATATGTATGTATTTGTATGTATGTATGTGTAGTATGTAATGTATATATATATATATATATATATTATATATATATATATATATATATATATATATATAATATATTATATATATGTATATATATAATATATATATTTCAATAACATAGTATATATATATATATAATATAATATATATATATAACAAGGCAAGCCATAAGATGGAGGTTCAACTGAACAGACAATAGCCAATACTTTTAGCATTTGGCTCCATCCATATAAAATGAAGCATCATGAGGATTTAGACTATCCATGACCACAAACTGCTTATCCTCTGAAGGTTTCCCGTGGCACATATCCTTTGATATTTATTTGAATGTATAAATATCCATAATACAGGAGAGAAATGGGTGTAGGATTGGAGGAAGCATCATATGCCAATATTTCCTTAACATGCACTAAATAGAACTGACAAATTTGTGGGTGAACATTGGTTAGAGTGGTGACAAAACTAGGTAGAGGGGTAGCTAAATGTATTAGGTTTGCAATATGGAAAACATAAATGGTAAAATGCTTGGGTGTAGTTTTAACAAGAAAAATTGACATGCATAGAGAGGGCAAAATTTTGGTGAGGGTTCCCACATTAAGGCCACAAAATTAATGGCTTTTACACATTTAAGTAGGCTAGAGAGGAACCTACAACAATACCAGGTCAAACCACACAAAATTGATAGGAAATATTTGAATAACTCGTGTGGATTTATTATATTCACAAGATGTACATATTAATACATAATTTTATGACCCTTGGTTTTCATCTTCCAAGAGATCACTTGGACTTCAATGACTATTGGAATTCCTCCCCACCAACCCTAACAGATTAGGTGTCTAACAAAATTTTATACTAATGGATTCAACTTGCATCTACATGAAACAAAAAGGAGAAATCCAAGAACCTTTTTCAAAACCCACTTAAATTTTTTAGAAACTCGGTAGTAATACCAAAAATCATTGAAAACTACAAAATGATTTGACCATTTTACCAACAACTCTGTTAGAAATTGTTGGAAATTATTGTGTATAGACCCTCCTAAAATATGGCTCTTCTTTCTCACACTAACTATTATACAAATCTTCTAGGATAGTGATGACTCTTTGAACTACAATCTTTCTTTGGCATGAAGAAAACATTAAAATTTACAAGCTCTAGATATAGAAACTATGAAATCAAACACTGTATCTACACCATATATTTTGGAATAAAAATCAATTACAACATAATATAGTTGGAATACTTTTAGAGAATATGGTTTCAAATCTGTTATTTCACTCTTTTTTACCGCATCTGGTGAAGCCACCTTTTTTTTGCAATCTGATTTTTTTACTGAGGTATTAAAGATAGATATATATATATTTATATATTATATATATATATATATATTATATATATTTAACTCCTAGTCATTGATTCAATGAATTTATATTTGTTACCTCTTCTATATTTCTTGCTATTCAACAAGATTGTTGTAGGTGCCTATACACATTGAAGATCATGCATATCAAAGAAATTCTCAAATTTTACAATTTTTTGGGAAGTGCTTTTTGAAACTAGCCTTTTCAAAATTCTTGTATAGGAAACCACCCAAATTCTTGCATAGGAGGCTACTTTTGCATTCTAGGTTAATTTAGTGTTTTGATGTATCTTTCCACGGTTTCTCAATTAGATGGAATAGTTCCTCTGCCAATAATTATTGTGGAAGAAGGATAACTTCTCCTATTTAACAACATATAAGAAGGCTAGGTTGGATTTAAGAAATATCCCATAATTTTCTACCTCATAATATATGTGCATGGATGATCTTAAGCTATGGGGCTCAATGTCAAGATTAAAAAATAAAGGATGCTAAGAGTTTTGTCAGGTTTTGACTGCAATATTTTACCGAAAATATTTCATAACAATAAACTATCATGGTGAAACAAAATACAAAGTTTGTTGGTAATATGCAAACTTCAAAATCATGAGACCCTGCAGCATCAAGGAAATCACAGGTCAAATTCAATGCATAGGTAGTATAAGCAAAGGTATAGAACATATATCATTGTTTATTTCGATAATTATCTTTTCCAAGTTAATCTCTTTGTAAATTATATATTTTCGTGGAAGAATGGATAATCTCTCTAAATGAATGTGATAGAAGGAAGAATCACTTGGTACTAGTTTTTTAGAAATGAAATGGGATGAATGCCTCCGAATTTTGGTTTTATATGTGTTATTCTAGGGCTTAATATTTGGTAATGTTAACATTTAGTGCCCATTATTTTTCTTTAATTATTTTCTTTGATAGCCTAGTTGTTTCGCAATGGCCCTGGGCAGTTGACATTGTCACAAGGCATGATAGAACCTAAAAATGGGTGCCCTTGGACATGAATTGAGTTTACCAATTCTTTGGTTATTCATGGAGGTAGAAATTGCAATGATTGTTTTTCTAAAAATGGCAAGAAAGGTTGTCTTAAAGGGATTCGTCGAGGTAATAGAATCCTTCCCGATGAAACTCCTATGCACATATTTGTTGGTGTTCATTTTGGTGTATGTGATAAGTTCAAGCAATTCACAATCTGTGTAATTTTTTGGCTGAGTTATATTTAATTAGATTTTAAGGCTTGGGTATAAGAACTTTTGAAACCATGTTTTGTTGTAAGTATTTGTGAGCTAACAAAATATCTTTTTTTGTTTTCATTTAAAAAAGAATCTGACTATGCTGATATTATTTCTTGAGGATTTCTGAGCTAACAAAATATCTTTTTTTGTTTTCATTTAAAAAAGAATCTCACTATGTTGATATTATTTCTTAAGGCCTTTACAAACCTCCTACTAACAATAAATGCTTTACAGTAACAATTGCCTTCCTATACACAGAGGACTGGGAAAACCTCAAAATCTCCCTTGAACCTCTCGCTCTACTCATTCAAATGCCAAGAAAGACTACATCATCTAAATTCTGTAAAGTCACTTTACAACTTTCATGATTGAAATGAAAATTTTACACATGAAATACATAGTTTCTGATCAGAGTACAAAAACTGCAAGAATTTATGCAAAAGAAGATGAAAGATTTGCAAAAACTTAATAGTTCATGTGCGACTCCAACAGAGTCTCAATGAAAATCATATGTCCCACTCCCACCAAGGGCATTGCTTCTTTTCCTTTCTCTTAAATTCTCACCCCACAATTTGGCTTCAGCAATTGCATGTTCATGATCTCGACTATCAGCTAAGACTCACTTCCTCATCCCATCAGACTTGTCAAAATCTCCAAAATCCCTACCACTAGCCTCCTGAGAACCTCGAGACTCATTTAAGGTATTTGAAGCCCTAACATGATTAGTGTGACATTCAGGGGAAGTCTCTGCAAGGTGTAGTTCATGCTAGTTAGTTCCATATCTACTTACTTTATCAGTTCCTCTATTTGATCCATCAAGATACTTCCTCTCCTTGTTCCTTTTCTCATGGGCAGGATTCGATGGTGCATATTGATTACTTTGAACAAGATTCACTGCAGGATCATGCATCTGGGATGCAAGGTAACCAAGAGTTGTTACTACATCACCGATCAGGGGCTAAGCGGCAACATCCTCCTAGAGACACATTGCTGCCACAACAAGTGTTTGATACACGCCTCTCATTGGATACAGTCCCTTAAACTTTGGATCAGCCATCTATGCAAGTTTTTTGCGGTCCTTGAATAAAGGTCATGCCCAAGAACAATATTTTTCTCCTTTGCTGATGGGGAATTGTCAATATCTTTTCTCCCTGCTATTAACTCTAACAATACCACTTTGAAACTGTACACATCTAACTTGACAGTCAGCTGGCCTATCATAGCATACTCTGGTGCACAATATTCATAAGTTCCCATTAATCATGTGGAAACGTGAGTCTTATCTCCAATAGGTCCGAGTTTGGTGAGCCCAAAATATGATAACTTTGGATGACATCCCTCGTCCAGTAAAATATTAGAGTATTTAAAATCATGATATAGGACTGAAGGGTTGGCTCTGTCATGCAAATATTCCAACCTTCTTGCAGCACCTGCAACTATTTTCATTCTTGTGTTCCAATATAATGGCTCCTTATCAGACGAGAGATCATGGAGATGGTTTTCCAGCAATCCCAATTGCATGTACTCGTATACCAAAAGCCTCTGATCCCCATCAGCGCAATATCAAATAAGGTTAACAAGATTTGGGTGATGAAGAAGACTCAACATCAAATCCTCAACAAGGAACTCCCTACTTCCCTGCAATCCATTCCTGTCAAGTTTCTTGATAGCCACAATATGACCAGTGCTCGCAAGCCTCCCTTTATAAACTCTGCCAAAGCCTCTTTCACCCAACAGACACTCAGGCCGAAAATTATTCATCACTGCAGCCAATTCTCAAAAAATGAATATTTGCACAGTAATATATGCTTCCCCCATCTTGGGAGGTTCATCTTACCTGTTACCATGGGAGGACTTCGATCTCAATCTCTCCAAAGAGGCTTTGGGAAGCTGATTAGAAGATGCAATAGGGTATTCCTGGTCATCTTTTCTCTTAATATTATTGAGTTTAAACCTTTTCAAGTGTTGCATGTCCTTTACATCCTTTGCAGATCCACAGCATGGAAAACAACTCATTTCTCCACTCAGCTAACAATTAATCTCAGTATGAGAAGAATCCAAGTTCAAGGGGAAACATGAAAATTCAATAATAGTTCAAGGGGGAAAAAGAAAGCGAATAATAGTTCAAGGGGAAAGAAAGCAAGCTAGCATATCCGAGTGATATCTCTGATAAGGTAAAAGTTAATCTCAGTCTGAGAAGAATCTAGTAATAGTTCAAGGGGAAAGAAAGCCAGCCAGACATCCAACAAAGCAGAGTGTGATATATTTTTTCCTTTCTGTTCTTGTCCTGTTCGTTTAAATAATTTTTCTTAGTGTGGTCATGCGTAACTTTAAAAAGGCTACAAACATATATATAAATAATATTCAATAATACATACATACATACACACACACACACGCACACACACACACACACACACACACACACACACACACACATATATATAACAAGGCAAGCCATAGCATGGTTCTCAACTAAATAGACAACAACCAATACTTTTAGCATTTGGATCCATCTATATAAAATGAAGCATCATGAGGATTTAGAGTATCCATGACCACAAACTATGTATCCTCTGAAGGTTTCCAGTGGCATGTATTTCCAGTGGCGCATATCCTTTGATATTTATTTGAATGTATAAATATCCCATGACGCAGGAGAGAAATGAGTGTAGGATTGGAGGAAGCATCATATGCCATTGTTTCCTTAACATGCATTAAATAGAACTGACGAACATGTGGGTGAAAATTAGTTAGAGCTATGACAAAACTAGGCAGAGGGGTAGCTAAGTGTGTTAGGGTTGCAATATGGAAAACATAAAAGGTAAAATTCTTAGGTGTAGTTTCAACAAGAAAAATTGACATGCACAGAGACAACACAATTTTGGTGAGGGTGCTCACATTAAGGCCACAAAACTAATGGCATTCACACATTTAAGTAGGCTAGAGAGGAACCTACAATGATACTAGGTCAAACACACACAAAATTGATAGGAAATATTTGAATAACTTGTGTGGATTTATTATATTCACAAGATGTACATATTAATAGATAATTTTATGACCCTTGGTTTTCATCTTCCAAAAGGTCACTTGGACTTCAATGACTATTGGAATTCCTCCCCACCAACCCTAACATAATAGGTGTCTAACAAACTTTTATACTAATGGATTCAACTTGCATCTACGTGAAACGAAAAGGAGGAATCCAACAACCTTTTTCAGAACCCTCTTAACTTTTTAAGAAACTCAGTAGTAATACTAGAAATGGTTGCAAACTACAAAATGCTTTGACCATTTTACCAACAACTCATTAGAAATTGTTGGACATTATTGTGTATAGACCCTTCTAAAATATGCCTCTTCTTTCTCACACTAACTATTAGACAAATCTTCTAGGATAGTGATGACTCTTTGAACTACAATCTTTCTTTGGCATGAAGAAAACATTAAAATTTACAAGCTCTAGATGTAGGAACTATCAAATCAAGCACTGCGTCTACACCATATATTTTGGAAAAAAAATCACTTACAACATAAGATAGTTGGAATACTTTTAGAGAATATGGTTTTCAATCTGTTATTTCACTCTTTTTCTCCACATCTGATGAAGCCACTTTGTTTTTCTTCAATTTGATATTTTTACTGAGGCATTAAAGATATATATATTTTTAAACTTCTGGTCATTGATTCAATGAATTTATCTTTGTTACCTCTTCTATATTTTTAAACTTCTGGTCATTGATTCAATGAATTTATCTTCGTTACCTCTTCTATATTTCTTTCTATTCAACAATATCATTGCAGGTTCCTATACTTGTTGAATATTGTGCATATCAAAGACATTCTCAAATTTTAGAATTTTTGGGGAAGTAGCTTTTCAAAACTAGCCTTTCTCAAAATTCTTGTATAGGAAACCACCCAAATTCTTGCACAAGAGGCTACTTTTGCATTCTGGGTTAAATTCAGTGTTTTGATATATCTTTCCATGGTTTCTCAATTAGATGGAATAGTTCCTCAGCCAATAATTATTGTGGAAGAAGGATAAATTCTCCTATTTAACATATCAAAAGGCTAGGTTAGATTTAAGAAATATCTCATAATTTGGTACCTCATAATATATGTGCATGGATGATCTTAAGCTATGGAGCTCAATGTCAATATTGAAAAATAAAGGATGCTAAGAGTTCTGCCAATTTTTTAGTGCAATACTTTACCGAAAATATTTCATAATGGTAGACTATCATGGTGAAACAAAATACAAAGTTGGATGGTAATATGTAAACTTCAAAATCATGAGACCATGCAACATCAAGGAAATCATAGGTCAAATTCAAAGCATAGGTAGTATATGCAAAGGAATAGAGAATCTATCATTTTTTATTTCAATAATTATCTTTTCCAAGTTGATCTCTTTTTAAATTATATATTTTTCTGGAAGAATGGATAATCTCTCTAAATGAATGTGATAGAAGGAAGGATCACTTGGGGTTTTATATGTGTTCTTCTAGGGCTTAATTCTTGGTATTGTTAACATTCAGTGCCCAGTATTTATCTTTAATAGCCTAGTTGTTTTGTAATGGCCCTAGGCAATTGACATTGTCACAAGGCATGATAGAACCTAAAAATGGGTGCCCTTGGGTATGAATTGAGTTTACCAATTCTTTGGTTATTCATGGAGGTAGCAATTGCAATGATTGTTTCTCTAAAAATGTCAAGAAGGGTTGTCTTAAAGGGATTCCTTGAGGTAATAGAATCCTTTATGATGAAACTCCTATGCACATATTTGTTGGTGTTCATTTTTCTGTATGTGATAAGTTCAAGAAATGCACACTTTTTGTACTTTTTTGGTTGAGTTCTATCTAATTTGATTTTAAGGCTTGGGTATAGGAAATTTGGAAACCATGTTTGGTTGTAAGTATTTGTGGGCTAACAAAATATCTTTTTTTGTTTTCATTTAAAAAAGAATCTGACTATGCTGATATTATTTCTTAAGGCCTTTACAAACCTCCTACTTACATAAATGCTTGATAGTAACAATTGCCTTCCTATACACAAAGGACTAGGAAAAACTCAAAATCTCCCTTCAACCTCTCACTCTACTCATTCAAATGGCAAGCAAGACTACGTCATCCGAATTTTGTAAAGTCACTTTACAACTTTCATGATTTAAACGAAAATTTTACACATTAAATACATGGTTTTGAATCAGAGTACCGAAACTGCAAGAATTTATGCCAAAGAAGATGAAAGATTTGCAAAAACTTAATAGTTCATGTGCGACACCAGTAGAGTCTTAGTGAAAATAATATGTCCCACTCCCACCAAGGGTATTTCTCCTTTTCCTTCCTCTTAAATTCTCACCCCACAATTTTACTTCAGCAATTGCGTCTTAACGATCTTGACTTACAGCTAAGACTCACTTCTTGTCTCTGTTGGGTCTCTCAATTTTTCTAAGGCTATGCCTCATCCCATCAGACTTGTCAGAATCTCTAGAATCCCTACCACTACCCTCCTGAAAACCTCAAGACTCATTTAAGGTTTTCGAAGCCCTAACAGGAGCAGTGTGATGTTTAGGGGAAGTCTCTGCAAGGCATAGTTCATTCTGGTTACTTCCATGTCTACTTCCTTTATCATTTCCTCTTTTTGATCCATCAAGATACTTCCTCTCCTTGTTCCTTTTCTCATGGGTATGAGTCAATGGTGCATATTGATTATTTTGAACAAGATTCACTGCAGGATCATACATCTAGGATGCAAGGTAACCAAGAGTTGTTACTACATCACTAATCAAGGGCTGAGTGGAAACATCCTCCTGAAGACACATTGCTTCCACAACAAGTGCTTGATACATGCCTCTCACGGGATAAAGTCCCTTATGCTTTGGATCAGCCATCTGTGAAAAATGTTTGTGGTCCTTGAACAAAGGTTGTGCCCAAGAAAAATATTTTTCTCCTTTGCTGACCAGTAATTGTCAATAGATTTTCTCCCTATTATTAACTCTAACAAGACCACTCCAAAACTATACACATCTGACTTGAAAGTCAGTTGGCTTGTCATAGCATATTTTGGTGCACAATATCCATAAGTTCCCATTACTTGTGTGGAAATGTGAGTCTTATCTCCAACAACTCCAAGTTTGGCTAGCCCAAAACCCGATAAATTTGGATGAAATCCCTCGTCCAGTTAAATATTAGAGGATTTAAAATCATGACATATGACTGGAGGGTTGGCTTTGTCATGAAAATATTTCAACCCTCTTACAGCACCTGCATCTATTTTCATTCTTGTGTTCGAATGTAATGGCTCCTTATCAAGTGGGAGATCATGGAGATGGTTTTCCATCGATCCCAATTGCATGTAATTGTATACCAAAAGCCTCTGATCCCCATCAGTGCAATATCCAATAAGGTTAACAAGATTTGGGTGATGAAGAAGACTCAACATCAAAACCTCAACAAGGAACTCCCTGTTTCCTTGAAATCCATTCCTATCAAGTTGCTTGACAACCACAACCTAACCAATTCTCTCAAGCCTCCCTTTACAAACTTTTCCAAAGCCTCCTTCACCCAACAGACACTCAAGCCGAAAATTATTTGTCGCTATAGCCAATTCTCGAAAAATGAATGTTTGCGCAAAAATATGTGGTTCCCCATCTTGGTAGGTTCACCTTTCTTATTCCCATGGGAGGACTTCGATCTCAATCTATCCGAAGAGGCTTTGGGAAGTTGATTTGAAGATGCAACAAGGTATTCATGTTCATATTTACTCTTAATATCCTTGATTTTGGACCTTTTCAAGTGTTGCACGTCCTTTACATCCTTTGCATATCCACAACATGGAAAATGACTCATTTCTCTGCTCAGCTAATAATTAATCTCAGTATGAGAAAAATCCAAGTTCAAGGGGAAACAAGAAAATTCAATAACAATTCAAGGGGAAAGAAATAAAGCTAGAAGATTAGAGTGATATCTCTGATCAGGTAAAAGTTAATCTCAGTCTGAGTAGAATCTAGTAACATTTCAAGGGGTAAAAAGCCAGCCAAGTAGCCAGTAGAGCAGAGTGTGATATACTTTTGTCTTTATGCTTTTCTTCTATTCGTTTAAATACTTTTCTTAGTGTGGTCATGCATAACTTTAGAAAGGCTACAAAGATATATTCCTTTTCATGCTTGGGTTAGAGATGTAAGAGCAGTGCTACTTTCTCTCTCTCCCTCTTGTTTAATCTTCTTTGTAATTTATGTGCTTTTGTCTTAAGGTGCTAGTGCTTCTTGGAGAATTCACCCGAAAAATTCATATATATAAAGAAGAAATGAAATATGTGGGGTGCATGGTGTATGGTCGGACCATGCTCTTCCATGATGGACTTGGACATTGGAGGTGGCTTACTATTTGCTGATAGACCTTGTTTGGATGTTTGAAAGACATTCTTCCTCGAAGTGTTGGATAAGTATGGAGCTTGGTGACTTCATGTCATTGATGCATGAAGGGAGTTTATGTGCTTGGAGTAGATTTGGGTATTTCAGAGGAGGTTATTGAGCCCTAGATAGCACGGGTTTGCTTGGTTGCTTGCATGGATGTTTACACTTGACATGTGGACTCTTGGGTTGAGGGAATGGATATGTAGGTGTGGGAGTCCTTAAGGCGACACATGACCTTGGATATGAATTGTCCTTAAGGAGACACATGACCATGGAGATGCTTGGAGCTTTGGACCTTTGGAGGATTGTTGGACTTTGGGGAGTAGTTCTCATGCCATGGAGGCCTTGCTTGTTAATCATTGTCACCTTTGAGCCTCACACATGTCACTTAGAGTAGAGTGCTTCACATGGGTGGACCTACTTGTGTCTTGGAAGTTTTCTTGTAGTGGACTAGGTCCAGTTGTTACTGTAAAGCCCCTTTACCTCTCATATAAATAGAGGAAGGAGTGAGTTGTTATTATAGTTGATCATGCACTTGCACATATTCCTTTTCATACTTGGGTTAGAGATGTACGAGTAATGTTACTCTCTCTCTCTCTCTCTCTCTCTCTCTCTTGCTCAATCTTCTTTGTACTTTATGTGTTTTTGTCTTAAGGTGCTAGTGTTTCTTGGAGCATTCACCCGAAAACTTCATATATATAAAGAATAAATGAAACCCATGAACACAATCACAACCTATCATATAATTCTCCACACTTTCAAAAACCATAGATAGGGAAAACCAAGAGAAACCCTAGCTCCACCAAAGATACTCCAACAATCAATCTTTTCAAAAAAAAAATTGAAATATCTTTGGTGGAGCTAAGGTTTCTATTGGTTTTCTCTATCTAGGGTTTTGGAGATCTTAGAGCATTATATGATGAGTTATGATTGTGTTTATGGATTTCAGTTCTTACACACATATGAAGTTCTTAACTGTCCAAAATTGTGTTATTTCAGATTTCACTTCCAGCTTACCACTACCTAGCATACTTTGTCACTCCTATAAATTGTGTTATTTCAAAGATTTGAATTCCATATTTTCATAAATACAATGTCCTCAGAAAGATAGTTGAACACTTCCATATTCATAGTTAAATCATATTCCAAGAATATATACATTTATTATACGGATCAACAATTGCCTCACAAACAAAAATCACATCACAAGCGGCAAGTGAACTTGGTTGGGGAGGATACTAATTTATCCTCTAAAGTTCCTGAGTTATTTCTGTTGTCAAATCGAATAGGAACTAGATAAAAATCGGATAAAAAAATTGGTTGACCAAAAAATACATAAACTATTCAAATTTAGGAAAAAAACATATATATTAATGTGCATCCATATGAATCACAACCATTATACAAAAAAAATTCCATTTAACTTGAGTTTTCCTGGAAATAGCTTTGGAGGTTTCCCAACATGAAATTCCTAAAGAACATGTTGTCTTGAAGCCAAGTGTGCACCATATCATAGCTAAAATCTAAAGCCTTTGGCACCATTAAACCTGTCACTAGTCTAAGAATCCTATCCCATACTAAGAGAATATTTGTGTTAAGAGAGTTCACCGTGCATTTACATCCACATTTTTTCTTAAGGGTGAAAGTGGCTATGTGCCACATAAATCTATTTGAAGGACAAATACCCATATCATAAAATAGAGGCAAGCTTGAAATTATTGTTCTATAGCTAGAAGTATTGTTATGACATTGTTCACAACTTTAAGTACTTTGTTGAAGGACTTCAAAAGGATGTAAAAGTGATTTAGTGGGTCAAAATGTTCAATGATGGGTATTATTGTGAGATTATTTTCTCAGCGTGCTCCTACTAAATTGAAAATGGGGTGTTTTTTTTTATTGTTTGGGCCAAATATTATAGAAGCAGCACTAGCGCATTAACTATTATAAAAGGTCACCAAAAAATACATAAATTATTCAAATTTATGAAAAACATATATGTTAATGTGCATCCATATGAATCACAACCATTATACAAACAAATTTCCATTTAACTTGAGTTTTCTTAGAAACAGATTTGGAGGTTTCCCAACATGAAATTCCAAAAATATATGTTGTCTTGAAGCCAAGTATGCACCATATCATAGTTAAAATCTAAAGTCTTTGGCACCCTTAAACTTGGCACTAGTATGAGAATCCTATACCATACTAATAGCATATTTGTGCTAAGAGAGTTCACCATGCATTTACAACCATATTTTTTCTTAAGGGTGAAAGTGGTTCTGTGCCACATAACTTTGTTTGAAGGACAAATGTCCATATCATAAAACAGAGGCAAGCTTGAAATGCTTGTTCTATAGCTAGAAGTATTGTTATGACTTTGTTCACAACTTTTAAGTACTTTGTTGAAGGACTTCAAAAGGATGTAAAAGTGATTTAGTGGGTCAAAATGTTCAATGATGGGTATTATTGTGAGATTATTTGCACAGCATGCTCCTACTAAATTGAAAATGGGTTTTTTTTTGTTTATTGTTTGGGCCAAATATTGTGACAGCAACACTAGTGAATTAACTATGCTAACAGGTCACTTTCTTGTTAATTTGACCATGAATATCTCTTTTACAAAGCAATATTTCTTAGCTTTGTTTACATTAGTGGTTTGATAAGAACATTTCTACAGTCCCTTCACTGAATTTCTTAATTTTTTTACATTTATGCTTTTTGACAAAAAAGGGATAACATTTTACCTTGGATAAGTAAGGATTCTTTAAATAACCTTCCAGCTTGGTTCCTTTCTATTCCATCTAAGCTTGGAAAAGTGTCATGAATTTAGATTGAACAATGTAAGAATCTAGTCTTTTCCAAAAAAAATCAAGCCAACTCTTTCATTTTGCAAATTACCTACCAGTTCTAGACATATTATTCGAAATTTCTATGCTAAAGGTGTTGGATTTAGGTAAGTGATGCAGAATGCACACCTACAATTCTATTGTTCGCCTATTAGACCAGTGCAAATTATAGGCAAACTTGGAAGGGTTGGACGTGACTATTCCAACCATACTCTTATTGGCATGCAATACATATATTCATAACACATACCTACAATATTATTGTTCATCTATTCAACTAGTGCATATTGTAGGCAAACTATTAAATGTTGGACTTCGTTGTCTCAAGTTCACACACCAGCACTAAAGATGCAACGTATTGTGTGCATCCTTCGATATGTTTGAGATTTCAAGCTAACTATTTAAATAAATGCATGTGTAAAACTTCTATATTCGCAAAATATCCATCAATATTTTTTTCAGACATTTTGTGCTGAATTCATAATAGTAGGCTAAAAAGTGTCATTTCAATGTATGGAAATTAGGATATATAAATGTGAGATATATACTCTACATATTTGGGTTATCTCCTTTTCAAATCTGAGCTTTTCTAGGCTACAAGTTAATTGTTTGAACTTTGAACTTTGAAGAAATTCATGAATGGGCTTTGTAAATACTTGAATGAATGGACTTCGTAAGGTAGTGGTACCATAAATTGTATTATTTCGAAGATTTGACTTCCATATTTTCACAAAATACAATGTCCTCAATAAATACTTATAGGTATAGATACTTATGTTTAAGATTATATATGTGTTGGATAAGTTCCTTTATGTTTTACTATAATCTTGATTTTGACAAGCTTTAGCCGACTTTTTTCATCAATTGTTCATAGAATATGCAAAAGATTTCATTGTCAAAATGTGGCAAAAATTACATTTCTCCTTTTTTTTTTTTTTATTGTTCATGACATGATAATCATGCCGCAGGAATGAGGTATATTAAAGTCTGTTTCAATTTGTGGATTATTTTTTCCTCCCATTCTTTTACAAGGATGTAGATTTCATTTTCATGTTGATGATTTTTGCATGTATCTTATCTAGCCCCAAATGCCGGTAATGGAGCGAATCTTGAGAAGTAGTCGTGGACACAGACTATCAGAGGTTAATGTTACAATACCACTTCCACCTAGTATCAGAAAATTTTTAATGGTTTGTGACATAAAGAAGAGTTATTTAACCACATGGTTGAAAGGTCAACCTCATGTCTTAGTTCTAAATCATTTATTTTTGTTTCTTAGCTGTAATTCATCTGTTTGATTTTGAGCTTTATCAGATCAATTATTTCACTAATCTAATATGCATGGTTTGTATTTATCACCCAATGTTAGTTACTTGACATGGTTGATATAACATTCAATTCTAGGCCACTTTTATTTTAGTTCAGAGATTTTATTGATTAAAAGGATGTTCATATTTTGATTGGTTTAGTTGGAGCTTGATTTAAAAAAGTTTTGTAAATTTCACATGGATGTTATTTTTTTAGGGTGAGCTCTTTGGACCAATTAGGTCAAACGAGTCCTAGAACATAGGTATACAACAAGCACATATTTGGCCTTTATTATGTATCTGTTATTCTTTATATCATTGATGGATAGTTATTGATGATGTAAAACAAAGGATGGTAAGGTCCTGCAAATTCTCTTGAGAAAACAAAATAAAATGGGGTTGTAGAATTTTGTTTTAAAGGGTGAGCCATAAACCAGTACTTGAAAGGTAGAACTTGAGAATAACAAGCTATCTGATCTAGATCTAGAGACACAACAAATCGTGGAAAAATATGATGGTATTGACAAGTCTTCCTGGAAAATAAGCTCTAACTATTAGACCACTGCCCAAATTTCAGTTATCTACAATGACAATAGTGACTAGCTTTATTTGTATGAATAAAGACTTTGGCCATTCCTGTTCATTTCCTATGAATGATTTTGATTTTCAAACTCCAACTAGTTTGTTGTTAAACTAATTAAAGCTTTGATGACAAACTTATAGTTTTTAAAGCTCTTTTCTAAATCTATTTTCTTGAGCAAATTTGTCTTTTTACTTTAGGTATTGTAGATTTCTACTATGTGACATGCTATGATATAATTGCCTGGATAAATAGGCAGGAGTGTTGTACAACATAGTCTTTTTTAAATCTAAAGAAATGGTATTTCCAAATATAAAGTTTATTAATTAAGAACATCTTTTAGACTTCTTAGCTAAGTTATGATTATATTTCGATAGGGGATTTTGTATACGTTGATACTGTGCTGTCTTTTTTGTTTCTATTAGGTAACAATGGTTAATAAGGAATGTGTTCTTGAGCAACAAGCACACATCTTATTCTACTATCGACAAGAAACTCCATGGTTTTCAGATATCTCAACAAAAACATAGATGTCAGTGGGATATCCAAAGTCCATGTTGGATGAATTTAATACTAGTGATGATTTTGATTCCTTGTCAGATAAAGAATGTCACAAGTCAAATTCAAATAAACAAAAGCAACCCAAGAATGAAGGTGAAGCTATTGCTTTTTGTCCAAGTCAATTTTTTTTATTTGTTAGTTGGTGTCATGTTTTGAGTGTGAACTTGTGAAATTCCAAATTGCATGTTGGTTTACGTGAAGGGGTATATATATATATATATATATATATATATATATATATATATATATATATATATATATATTATATATATATATATTATATTTTATTATCATATGTCATTCATGGTTTCCGAAAATCTGCGTTACATTTGCATAGAAGTTTAGATATCATTCAGATATCTAAACACCAAACAACAACAACAACAACATTGAGATTTTTCTTTCACTTAACCTATAACATATTGCATTTGTCTTAATTAATGCTCTTCTTTCATATGTTATCCACTTATGACATTTCCTTTGCAATATTTGGTGCATTTTCCAGTTATAGGTCATTTATAGGTTAAAAATGCCTTTAGAGTTTCACTTCTAATTGAATATTCAATTGAACATATTGATTCTTTTATATATAACTATTTTTCCCTCCACCCACTTTTCATAACTTCCATAACCATTAGGTAGGAACCTGCAAATTCAATGTTGCTTTGCTTGTTTAGCAAAATATTGTCGAGACTTTAATTTACTGAAAGTTGTAGAATTTACAATTTATGAAGTTTTAAGGTCTAATTTTTAAAAGTTTGATTCTTTAAGGGTGCTAACTCAATGGAAGAGAACCTACTTTATAAGTAAAAGGTTGGTGATTTGATTCCATTGTTCCCTGACATCCATATGGAATGACGACAATAATTTTTTGTGATAGAGGCTCTTTTGACCATCACCAATGAGTTTTGGTGACAATTTTTAACCCTCACCAAAATATGAAATGGTGACGGTCAACAAGTGCCACCATATATACACATCAATAGTGATGACCCTCAAAGGTCTGTAACCATAAATCATTGTTATTGATATGAAATGATAATGGTCAATGTCTGTCATTATAGTCATTATTTGTGACGGACCTTGAATGTCACCACAACACCTATACTTTTGGGAATGCAGCTTTTGGTGACGGTCAACGAATGTCACCATATATATGCACCAATAGTGATGGCCATGAAAGATCCATCACAATAAATTGTTGTTGTTCATATGAAATAGTGATGGTCACCATCCGTCACTATAATCAATATTCATGACAGACCTTGAATGTCACCATAACACCTATACTTTTGGCAACGCCACCTTTGGTGACATTCAATTTTTGGTGACTGAAGCTATGGTCCATCACCATTACTCGTATGAAATGGTGGCGGTCACTATCCGTCATTATAAATCATTATTAGTGACTTTGAATGTCACTACAACACCTATACTTTTGGCAACGCTACCTTTGGTGATGTTTAGTTTTTGGTGGTGGAGATTATTGTTTGTCATCATTACTCATATGAAATTGTGATGGTTGCTATCCATCATTATAAATCATTATTGATGAAAGACTTTGAATGTCACCACAACACCTATACTTTTGGTGACGTTCAGTTTTTGGTGACGAAAGCTCTTTTGACTGTCACCAATGAGCTTATGGTGACATTTTTCATCCCTCACCAATGTCCTTTTTCTTGTAGTGATTATTTGGTTGTCCTGAATTTGAAATTTCATCATCATGAAAGAATTTAGAAATTTGTACAGTAGGTTGCATATTATTGGAAGTTTCAATTTCTACTTGTACTTGCTAGTCTATAATTTGATTTTCTGAATTTAATTCATAGTGATTTTTCGATTTCAAGGCATTTTTTTCTCCAAGGTTGTTGCTAGTATCTTCTTGCATTTGAACAGTAAAATTTTCCAAACTTTGTGATTGAAATTCATTGACATGTGAAGGTGTTTCCTAATCATTATTAACACTGTATGAAGTGTGCACTAAATGAACGAATTTATCGTGCATAGAAAAGGCCACTTCATCATCATTAGTTTGTACATCCATATTAGAATTCTCAATTATGTTAATAAAATTTGAAGAAAATTGAGCAAAACTTGAAATAATCTCACATGGATTGTGAATGGAGGGAAGAGAGAAAATACATTCAAACCAATCTAATAATTCATCTTCCGAAGGTTTATCTTCCATTTTAAATCTTGAATAATTTAAATGAAATCTAATGGTAAAATCAATAAAAGACTCATTTTTAAACCTTCGTATACCTTCAATTTTGTCACATACTTGTTCATAGTCATAGCCGTCAAATTTACAAAAGAACATTGTAATAAACTAATCCCAATTGTGAATTGAGGCAATTGGAAGTGGTTGACACCAACTTCTGGATTTTCCAAAAATGTGAGAGTAAAAATCCTGCATAAAATACCTTCATCAATTCCTTTAAAATCATAATTTGTAAATTTTTTAATAAACTGAAAGGCATGATCAAAAGAAAAAGCATTATTCTTATTGTTAAAATTTACCTAAGACAAAAGTCTTACTACTTTTGGTGGAGTATTGGAAGATGCACACCCATAAATACAACTCCAAATTGGAAGTTTAAGAGGAGCCATCATGATTGAAATAAAACTTTAAAATATAGAAACTACAATAGACAAGAAGTTCCAGGCCTTCCTTCTAGTGCAAAAAATGTTGAAGGTTAAAATTATCTGCCTACAACAATATAAGGGAAACCACCCAGTCGAGACCTTAAAGCAACTCGTTTTCCATTGAAATGGTGGTTCTGATTAGTTAAAATAGGTCCACTTACCTTCTCTCTATCTCCAATGACTTAAATTATGACTTTCATCTGCCAATAGAGAAGAGATATCAAATCAGCCCTCTTGTTGATCAATAAAGAAAGTGATCCTTAAGTTAATCTGGGGCTCAACCAAGCCACAACTAAAGTTTGCCTCTTTGGGAAGAGGACTTCTAGAAATATAAAATTAAATTGAAATGAAAAATTATCCTAAAAGGAATTAAAAAAAAAAGGTATCCTAATCCTATTTCAATTAGGCAGATATAGATATAACCCAACCGAGAGTATAATATTTAATTGATTGAGATTTAAATATGTATGGCTAATAAAAAATATCAAGCTAACGAAGTAGTTCAATTAACTGACATTATGAATGCCAAAACACATTATGTTCAAAGATTAATTAACATAAATAATGAATCAACAACATTTAGGAAGTAGTTCACAAAATGATGATGATTATTAAATCAATAACTCGAATGATTAAACAATAATATAAGGAAATAGTTCACAGAATATTATTGTTTGTTAAATCAAAATTAAAAGGCAGATTTTTGAGCAAATAGTTATTCAAAAATCAGAATTCAATCCACAAGAGCAGAGATAAATAATAACATATAATTGAGGAAAATTACTCACATTGACAATAGTGCACAAATATGAATAAAATGACACATTTTTGTCATCATAAAATGAAACCAGTGTTTTAAAAAATAGTATTATAAATACCAATTTATTAAATATGTTTCTCTGGCTCTAGTCTCAAACAGTCCTTTACAATGCTTTGAACTTTTGTTGTTAAAACAAGAGATGCAATAGTGCAAGCTCTGCCTATCATACATAATTCAGAATGCAAAAGAAAAATCCTCAATAATCCCCTAGATATGAGATTTTATCTCCTCTCACATACAACTCTAAATCCTCATTACAATAGTGCTTTTACAAATTCCAGAATTGCAGAGAAGAGAAGCCCCTAATACATTCTACAATCCACTATTTATAATTTTACAAAAGAAATCTCAATAGGAAAGTTGTTGGAGAGTAGTTCTGTTCAATCAATTTTCATTAGCCCAAAATCATATTCTTCTATTGTTGGAGCATTCTCATTGACAAAAAAATTTCTTCTCCTCATCTCTTCAATTGTTTCCCTGCAAAAAATCAATCAAAAATTAATTAAATTACAAATTAAAATCAAAATACTAAATTTGGAATATAAAACATATTCAATCAAAACTCAATTACATAATTAAATAAAAGGAAATTTGATCTTTCTATTGATTTCTGTGAAGATCTAATTGGCCAAGGTGAACATAGACGAATGGATATGCACTCAGCAGAAGCCGTGGGCAAATGAAAATGCAAAAATTAAACTCAGAAAATTAATTTTATTTAAAAATTCGGAGCTGGATCTTCTACTAAATTTTAGACCCATTAAATGATCACATCTGCTAAAAATACCACTTCATAAATATTCTCCATGATTTTATTTATCCAAGGAGCCATTTTAGGCCTCATTTGGCCAAGTAAAACTCAACTTATTAGCTTCTAAATTTGAGGAGTCAAAATTGTCAGAATTCTGAAAACTCTGTTGCCTAAACTAAAAATCAGATTTTTTTTAATTAAAATATAATCCGAAATTAAATTACGATTATTACTTAATTAATACTAATTTAATTGTAATTATGTTATTAAACTTAATTAATTACAAATTAATTATCACATTATTTAAATATATTTTAATTAAAACTTAAAACTAATTTAAAAGTTAATTAAAAAATCATTATATTATATCAATATTATAATTAAATTATATTATTATTATAATACTTATATTTTACATACCATATTAATCAAAACTTCAAACAAATCAAATAACATAATATGTGCCTCTTTATTACATATGGTAAGGAGGATGGAGTTAGTGAAGTGGAGTGATAAGGTGGAGGGTGAGGTGAGTGTGACATAAGTGAGAGGATGGGGCAGGAGTTATAAGGTGAACTAGGAAAAAAAATGTATTAAAAACAAATAGCCACCGTATAAAACTTATCGCAAATCGCAAAAAAATTGAATGAGTGTATAATAATTTTGCGATATGTGATATCGCAAGTTTTATATCAGGTCAGGATTTTTATTTCAGGGTTTTGAAATTGGGATTTTTCTTTTGGGATTTTGGAAAGAAAGATGTTATGTGAAGTGGGGCCGACATAAAAATAAAAATTCTACAAAATGAACTACATCCACTTTGCAATTTTGAGATTTCGAGTTTGACAATTTGTTTTAAAATAAGAAATTGGAATAAATTACCTGAGATCCCGAAAATGCGTTTTTAACTATTCTACAATTTGACTGGGTCATTTTGTAGGACCATTAGTGAAAAATAAAAAAATTAATAAAAATTAACTACGGATTAATGTTTACAATGAATTACCATTTTAATTGCAAAAATTAAAATACTATACATTTTGTACTTTTTTAACTCATGCGACAAAATGATGAAACTTCAAAGGAGTGTCATTTACAAATCGGCTGACCAAATGATGTGACACATGTATTGATGGAAATATTGCTAAAAATCGAATTCAATAAAACAATCAAAATAAAAATCCGACAAAAATGAAAATAATGGAAAAATTGTAGGATAGTTAAGTAAATGAGAATCATAAAAGGTGTTTAGCCAACAATTAATGTAAAAGGTCCCCATTATTTGAAGTGAATAAGTCAAAAATGAGGGTGTTGGGTTTTCCCTAAAACATGAGCTAAGACATTGGAGATGGTCTTCATTCATTCATAACTCATTTTTCATTCTTGCATTAGAGTGTGATCAAGAAGAATGCACCACTTCTCTCTCTTGGATCTTATTAATGTACTCTCTCTCTCTCTTTGGAAGTGTTATGGTTTCTTAATCTTCTTTTGTTAAATTATGAATTCCTAGAAGATCAAAAAGTTTGAGACCACATAATTCTGAGGTGTTATCCTTATCTATTGATGAGGCAACATCATTATCCATAAATGGGTAGTTAATAAGACCTAGGTCTAGAAGAGGTCAAATGCATGTACTATAAACTAACATCTTGAGATGAATACAAATAAGTAGAGAATGGCTAAAATATTTTGCTACCAAAATTTCTTGTTGCCCTTGTTTTTTTTCTAATTCTTAAAATGGTATCATCTTATGGTCTAAAAGATGCAATAGTACCATGGTGAAGAAAGTTTGATAATATCATTTAGTCTTAAGGGCATGATATATCTTTCATGGTAGTGTTATATGAAATAGAATAACAAAATACATATCGATAGTCAATGGCAATAAAGAGAACATAACTGTTTTCATTTGTAATTATTCATTTTTCTCTATTATAAATTGTGATATGTTTTGTTGCCTATTATGAATCAACACTAGAAATATTGTTATGATGATCTGTGCTTTTATTTTTCATGCCACTATGTTCAAAACAAAGAGGAAGTGTTCATCTAATATTATAAAGGGAACATTGTGAAATGGATAGAGAGTTCATTTGCTTATGGTAATGCTAAAACCATCATTCAATTAGCCACTCTCATGGGTTTGTTAAAAATATATGATTACACCTAAATCATGAAATATTTTGTACAAAGTATGAAGTTATATATTCTATCCCTTAGATAAAACAATAAAATTTCTTATATGCATGGACATTTTTTTCTCTGTACCAAAATGCACTATTGATATTTTTTTGTTTGCACAATGTGGTTTCATAGATATGTTGCTTGATGGCTCAATGACTTCATAGGAAATGCTACCCACCAAAATGGGTAACCGTATAGGAGAAACCTTTCTTATATAATTGGAAACCAACAAATCAACCACATGGGCAACAACCCCTGACAACCACCACTAACTGATGATATCCCAGTATATCTATTAGTTTATGTAGCTCAGACAAGCTTTTTAGTCTCAAGTGGTGTTAATGAGGCTAAGAACATACGAGGATTAATTATCTCCAAGCCCATTTTATTTTATAAAGGGAAAATTTCTTAATAAGATTTAATTAGCTACTGTTAATTATTTTCCTAACTTAGGGAAATGGGTTAATTAATCAATATTAATTGAGACAAGTCGATTTCTCTCTAATGACTTCTAGAAAAGTGACTTGATGGGGTCAAGATGATCTCAGCCATCGATTGTGATTAGATCATGGTCATTGGTTCATCAACAAGATATTATAAGAGGAAATAAATGGGGATATTGGAGAAATAATTCGAGTGAGAAAGGGCGCAATGATAGCATGGGGAGACACTAGTAGAGGGTTCATCAATGATTGAGATCAATTTTCCAAAGAGAATTTATTCACAGTAATTTCCAGTTTATGAGAAGAGTCTTCAGCGAAAATCACATCCAAATTCATTTTGCCGATGCATTTCGAACCAACGAGTGTGGTTCATCCTCAGGATGAGTTGAAGAACCAGAACAAGGCCGCATGTTAAATAGGGAGAGCAATTCATCCAATGACTATATTTTACTGGGAAAATGGTTAAATTGACTAGGCAACTAGATTGGACCACTTGCTGCTAAGTAACGACTACATTTGACTGGGTAACAAACCCAAAGGTTAAGAAAGGCAAAATTAATAAGTTAATTAAATTTTATTATTATTATTATTATTTAATGCAAATGGCTAGTTAATTAGTTTAAGGGTTATTTAACTAATTAACTAGCCATTTGAATTAAATAATAATAATAATAATAATAATTAATAAAATTGAATTAACTTATTAATTTTGCCTTTCTTAACCCTTGTTCCTGTTACCCAGTCAAATGCAGCCATTACTTACCAACAAGTGGTTCAATCTAGTTGCCTAGTGTATTTAACCGTTTTCCCAGTCAATTATAATCGTTGGATGAACTGCTCTCCCTGTTTAACATGCAGCCTTGATCTAGTTCTTCAACTCGTCCTGAGGATGAACCACACTCGTTGGTTCGAAACACGTCGGCAATATGAATTTGGATGTGATTTTTGCTGAAGACTCTTCTCATAAACCTGTTATGGATCATAGAAGCCTTAATTTAACAATTTCTAGTATCTCAATCACAAAGGGAAATTGAATTATTCTGCAGAGGTCAAGTTTCTACAAGTGATGTAAATTGAAAGAGAGAGGTCGGTATGTTGGAGGGCGAGTGAATTTTCTAGAGTGATTAATTTGCAAGATAAAAGTCAAACCTTCCAAAGAGATCAATTTTCTAGTGGAGGTCGAATTATTTTTCCAAGTGGTGTGAGTGGAGGCCAAGTTATTATTTAGGCCACACATGTGGGTTGATTATGGGCCATACAGGAGGGTTGAATTGATTTAGAGGGTCCAAATAGTTTCCAAGAGGTTGAATTTGCTTATAGAAGTGAAATAAATAATTTTTCGATGCTTTGTTAATTTATGACAAACAATTTATGTATTATTTCGATTACAAATTTGTTGAATATTAATAACACCCTTATCTATAGAACTAGTTTTCTCCACCTTCAGGTTTTTATAGGGACAATTTATCCAAAAATATTTGTTTCCATTTTATGTGTGATGTTTTCTTAGTTCTTGTGGTTTATTTCACTGGTGAAATTGGCAATTGTGTTTTATTCAATATTTGCACTAAATTAATTTGATAAGAAAAATAATCTAAAATATAGGAGAATAATAGCCAGATTAACTACAATAGAATTTTCACATGGTATTAGAGCAAATCTGAGGGAAAAAGAAGCTCAACACAGGGTACAAGAAGAGAACACTGAGGGTTTATAAAAACTAAAATTGGTTTCTTTATATTTATATGGGGTTTTCTTATATTTTCCAAGTGTTATAAAAATGGCTTCAGATGGGTTGAGAGATTAGGACATATTGGATGGTGCATCTAACTTTGGCATTTGGAAGATTAGTGTTAGAAAATTATATATTACAGAGCAATGGAACACATAAAATATTGCATAAATATAAACACAGAAAATGCATAAAACAAGAGAAACACAAATATACATGGTTCACCCAATTTGGGCTACATACATGAAGAAACAACCAGTCCTTCCTTTTATATTATCCAGCAAAATGAAGAAATACAACCTACAAGAGATCCACTGTAATTCCCTCTTCGCTCTCACACAATCTCCTGTCTCTTTCTCGCTCAAAATACACATATATATCGCCACAATACAATTCCTTCATATATAGCGAGGGGTTGCCTTCTAAGGAAAAAAAAAAACCTAAATTAAACATAACTTCTATAGTCATATTTCCACCTAATGAACAACCCAGATTGACTACGAAATTACAATATTTTACAAGGCAATTTTACATCTATTTTTAGCTTTGGGGGCAGTGCCCCCGATCCCCTGCCAGTGGGGGGCTCCTAAATATCATTATCTCCCCCCCTGGACCCCCCTTGCAGTGCAAATAATGGGCGGCATTGTCGCCCCATTACGAACTAGAGTCTAATGCGACAATACCTATGAATAAAGAAGATAATCAAGCTCCACACCCAACAATCTCCCACTTGGATATTGATTATAGAAACTCCATTACCGCTTCATTTTCTAGAAAATGACTCCAATTTGGATGTGGATGTTTTCTCATATTCATCATCATACTTGAAGACCAGTTGAAACTTATCATAATCTTAGTTTCTCCCTGGTTACAACTTTTGTTAACATATCTGTGGGATTCTAGCTAGTGTGTATCTTTTCCAGCTTCAACTGTCCATCTTCCAACATTGATCGTATGAAATGATACTTGAGCTGCATATGTTTAGACTTGGAATGAAATTCAGATTTCTTTGCAAGATGTATGGCACTCTGGTTGTCATTGTATAACCTGCCCAAATCTTACTTCTTACCCAATTCATCCAAAAACCTTTGTAACCAAATCATTTCTTTACTGGCCTCTGTAGTAGCAACATACTCTGCTTCCATCATTAATAGTGCAACAACACTTTACATTTTTGAAATCCAACTGATAATGGTTCCACCTACAGTAAACACACACCCTGTGGTGATCCTCTTGTTATCTCTATCACCCACCATATCTGCATCAACATATCCCTAAATAAATTTTTGAACCACCAAATCATAATGCTTGATTTGTGGTACCTCTCAAATACCTGAGAATCCACGTCATCGCCATACAATGTTCTTTTCCTGGATTGTTCATGTACCTTCTTACAACTCCCACTACATGTGCAATATCAGGCCTTGTGCAGACCATTTCATACATTAAGCTTCCAACTGCTAATGCATATGGAACTTTTGACTTATAAGCCATTTCTTCCTGAGTCTTGGGACACACCTCCTTAGTTAGTTTTAAATGGCTAATCAAAGGTATACTAAATAGTTTTTCATTCTTCATAATAAATATTTTCAAGAGCTTTTGTATGTACTCACTCTGAGACAATGTTAATTTTCGATTCTTCCTGCCTCTAGTTATTCTCATACTAAGGATTTGTTTTGCAACACCCAAATCCTTCATTGAAAATGATTTTTCCAATTTTCTTTTGAGAACATTTATTTCTTTCATGTTAGAACATGCAAGAAGCATGTCATCTACATAAAATAATAATATAATATAGCTGTAATCATTTTTCCTTTTGAGATAAACACAATGATCAGAGTGATCTCCAGTATAACCTTGTTCAAACATAAACCTATCAAATTTTAGATACCACTACCTTGGAACTTGTTTTAAGCCATACAAGCTCTTCTTCAACCTACACACTAGTTTATCGTTCCCTTTTACCTCATATCCTTGTGGCTGCTACATATATATTTCTCCTCCAAATCCCCATGGAGAAAGGTTGTCTTTACATCTAACTGCTCAAGATGAAAATATTCAGTCGCTACTAGACTTAAAATAGTTCTGATTGAAGTCATTTTAACAACAAGATAAAATATCTCATCAAAGTATATACCCTTTTCAAGTGAAAACCCCTTCACCACAAGTCTAGCTTTATACCTTTTTCTACCTCCATCTTCTTCCTTCAACCTATAAACTCATTTTTTCCTGCAATGTTGTTTTACATGCAAGCAACCTGACTAAGTCCAAAGTCTGATTATGTACTAAGGTGTCCATCTCTTCTTTCATGGTTTGTTCCCACTTCTTCATGGTTTCTACCTCCATTGCTTCTTCATAGCATTCTAGTTCACCAGAATTAGTCAACAATATATAATATAATGAAGGAGAAAACCGTTCAGGGGGTATACTTATCTTGGTAGATCTTCTAACACCAATTTCAAGTGTTTGAGGTGTTTGTTGATGTTGTGGTTGCAGTTGTTGTTCTGGTTGTTGATAATTATGACTTTTAGATACCTTCACTTTTTCTGTGATCTCATCAAGCACTGTGTATTCTCTGTTTTCTTTTTCCTATTTCTTTTCCTGCGTCTGATCCTTATACAAGACCTTTTCATTGAATATGACATCTCTTCTCCTAATGATTTTGTGTTTTTCATAATCACAAAAGCGGTAGCCAAAATCATTAACGCCATATCCAATAAAGGTACATTTCTTTGATTTTGCCTCAAGATTTGTTTTATTTTCTTTATTAATGTGGACAAAGGCTTCATAACCAAAATTATTTGAAAATGAGTAGTTTACCTTTTTACCTATCCATGCCTCCTCTGGAATACCACCATTCAAGGAACTTGAAGGCCCTCTGTTTATTAGATAAACAACAGTATCTACATCATCTACCCAAAAATTTAAAGGAAATCTTGCATGTAATTTCATGCATCTTGGATGCTCCATGATTGTCATATTCATCCTTTCTAACACACCATTTTTTTTATGGTGTTCCTGGAACTGTCTTCTCTCTACAAATTCCATTCTTTGAATAGTACCTATCAAACTCTTTGCTGTAATATTCACCTCCATTATCTGATCTGAGACACTTCAACCTTTTCTTCGTCTCATTTTCAACCAAATCTTTCCATTTCTTAAAAGCATCAAATACATCAGATTTATTTTGAATACAATAAATCCATGTTTTTCTGGTTGCATCATCAATAAAAGTAACATAATAATGAGAGCCACTGAGAGATGATACCTGAGAAGGTACCCACACATCTGTATGCACAAGCTCTAATTTTTCATTCTTATTTTCTTTCCCAACTTTGAGGAATCTTACTCTCTTCTGTTTTCCATAAACACAATTCTCACAGAATTCCAAATCAACATACTTCAAACTTGGAAACAAATTTCTTGAGTTAAGAATCTGCATCCCCTTCTCATTCATGTGCTCGAGCCTATGATGCCACAATGTTGTATCTTCTTCTTGTAGAGGTTAAAGAATTAACAGAATTAGAAATACCATTGCATAAATGCCATGTACCAACCTTTTCTCATTTTTCTATTATGAGGGCTCCTTTAGTGACCTTCCAAGCTTTATCTGTAAAAGTAGTTACACAACCTTAACCTCCCAACTGCCCTATTGAAATTAGATTTTTATTCAGATTTGGAACATGTCTTACTCCTTCAACAGTCATTAATTTCCATTCTACTATTTTATGAAAATTGCACCCATTCCAATGATTTTACAGGGTTTATCATCACCCAATCGAACTTGTCCAAAATCTCCTTGAACATAATCATGAAAATGTTTCCTATCAAGTGTGGCATGGAATGATGCCCCTGAATCTACCACCTAGGCATTAGTAACATTTTCTAACAAAAGAACCAAATCATCTTGAAACACATCATCTGTCATGTTCTCTTCATGATTATTTTCTTGTTGCGCGTCTCCTTCTTTTCCCTTTTGAGACTTGCAATCTTTCTTTAGGTGTCCTTTCTTTTCGCATTTCCTACACACTATCCCCTATTTAGACTTAGATATCACTTTCCTTGACTTGTTGTGATATCTTGGGCTCTTTCCTCTTTCCATTTTTCTTCCCCTAGTCTCTGCAGTCAAAGCATTACTTGATGTCTCACCAGAGCTTCTCCATCGCTTTTCCTCGCTAAAGATTTCACTGATAACATCATCAAATTTTAAAGTACTAGATCTATAGATAGAGTTACTAATGGACATAAATAAACCATTCCAAATTTCTGGCAATGAGCACAGAAATAATAGAGCTCTAACTTCATCGTCAAAATTTACCCCTACCGAACTTAACTGACTGGTAATTGTATTAAATTCATTTAAATGATCAACAACAGATCCACCTTCTGGCATCTTCATATTAAATCAATTCTTCATAAGAAATACCTTATTTGAGGTTGAGGTTTTTTCATATAATTTGGCTAATGCTAACATTAAACCCTATGTTATTGTTTCCTTTGAAATATTAACAGCTACTAGCACCACTAGGCACAGTCGTATTGTTCCAAGTACCTTTCTGTCGAGAATATCTCATTATGTGTCTGTCATACTTGGTTACTTCTTTGTCTTTCCACTCAATGGTAGGTATAGATCTTTCTTATACAAGATCTTCTATCTGCATCTTCCAAAGTTGGTAGTTTTGGTCGTTAAATTTTTTGACCCTAACCTACCATCTTCCACCATTTCTCCCACTCGAACCAGGAACCCTTCTCTCCTGCAAGTTTATCACCCAAATAGAGCTTCGACTCTAATACCAGTTGTTAGAAAATTATAGATTACAGAGCAATGAAACACGTAAAATATTGCAGAAATATAAACACAGAAAACACATAAAATAAGAGAAGCAAAAATATATGTAGATCACCCAATTTGGGCTACATCCATGGAAAAACAGCCAGTCCTTCCCTTTATATTATCCAGAAAAATGAAGAGATACAACCTACAACAGATCTATTGTAATTCCCTCTTCGCTCTCACATAATCACCTCTCTCTTTCTCACTTAGAATACACATCTACATCACCACAATACAATTTCCTCATATATAGTGAGGGTTGCCTTCTAGCTAAAAAAATCCTAAATTAAACATAACTTCTACCGTGACCCCCCTTGACCTCCCTTGCAGTGCAAATAACGGGCGGCGTTGCTGCTCCATTACAAACTAGGGTCCAATGCCACGATACCTCTAAATAAAGAAGATAATTAGGATCCACACCCAATAGTTAGGATTTTATTGTTGCTAGAAGAGAAAGGTCTTAGGGAATATGCAACCAGTGTTGTAGTCGTGTTGGAATATGTAGCACAACATATTTCATACAAGAAGGATGATGCCAAGGTGAGGTGAATAATCCTAAATGGGTTCAAGGATCATATTGTTCCACATATCATATATTTTGATACAATAAAAAAAGATGTGGGATGCCATCCTAAATTTATTTCAAAATGTTATTGTGAACAAGAAGCAAATTCTCGTAGAAATTGAGAAATACCCATATGAACAAGGGTGAAGGCGTAGTTATTTACCTCACCAGGGTACGACTTGTTAAGGACAAAGTTAGTAGTTGTCAGAGGGAAGCTAGAAGATAATGAGATTGTGGGAATAACCTTGAATGGGTTCTCAAAGCGGTGGGATGTGTTTATTCAAGTGATTAATGGAAGAGATACCATACTGATATGGGATCATTTGTGGAGAAATTTCACTCAAGAGGAGCTTAGGTTGAGTCTTATCAATGGCAGTAGCAGTAAGGCCTAGAAGAGTGAGGAAGAATAGGAAAATGATGCTCTAGCCGGAAAGGGAAAAACAAAGAAGGGTTATAGCAAAGGACCTAAACCCAATGGAGAGAAGAAGAAGAAGGACCTTTCAAAGGTCAAGTGTTATGGCTATCAAGAGTTTGGCCACTGTGTCAGCATTTTTTTGTAGAGGAAGAAATATGACAAGAAAGGAAAGAAGCAAACAACAAGTTTGTCTAGTGTAGAAAAGCTTTTTAGCAAGATGGAACAAGAGTTCATACTCATAGATTTTTTGACTAACCTGACCTCACAGGGTGTTTGGTATATAAATATTGGGGTTTCATTTCACATGACAGGAGTTAGGGAGTAATTCTCTAGCTACAAGGAGGAGGACATCATATTCTAGATTGAGATGGGGAACAAGTCCAAGTGTAATCTAGTTGGGAGGGGGATTGTTCTATTTCAGAGGGATTCTAGCAAGTTGATTCCCATCCATGATGTGTTTCTTGTGTCTGCAATTGGGATGAACTTGATTTTGATATCTATTCTTTAGGATAAGGGGTACAATGTACTCTTTAAATGACACTAGGTGTTGATAAAACACCAAGAGTGGAAGTCATCGATAGTAATTGTAGTCAGGAGAAACATATTTTACATGTTGCAATTGGATACTCCAATGGCACTAGTGAGAAACAATGACCTGAGAGATCATGGAGAGTTATGGCATAGGAGGATGGGCCATATTCATCACAAGGAACTTAGGTTGATTCGAGAGACAATGATAAGTGTTCCAGAGGTGAGCATAAGGCACAATGATGTGTGTAAGGGGTGTGTATTGGAAATTTTGCTAAGAAAATGTTTCTAAGAAGTGACACTAGATCCAAAGGTTTTCTTGATGTTGTACATTCTGATATAAGTGGTCCAATTTTGTAAAATCCTCTTAGAGGGTACGAGTACTTCGTTACCTTTATTAATGACTACTCTAGGAAGGCTTGGGTATACTTGTCTAAAACCCAAGATGAGGTATTCAATCGTTTCCAAGAGTTCAAACCTCTTATGGAGAATTTGATAAGCAAGAAGGTGAAGGTTCTTTGATCAGATAATGGAAGAAAGTAGATAGGGAGGGGATCAAGAGAGAGTGGATGGTTCCTTACAACATGCAGCAAAATGGGGTTTCTAAAAGAAAGAATGATTCAATATCAAACACAATGAGGGCCATATTGTATGAATAGGATATGCATGTTACTTATAGGCAGAGGCATGCAATGCAAATGTATATATTCATAACAGGGATCCATGCAAGGTGATGGGAAATATGACACCAGAGGAAGCATTTACTAGTAAGAAGCCAGATGTCAACCACTTCAAGATATTTGGCAACATAGCATATTGTCACATTCTAGTGGATACATGTTTAAAGCTAGATCAAACTATAGAGAAGGGCTACTTTGTAGGGTACAATGAGACTTCTAAAGGATATCAAATATTCATTCCAAGGGCCAGTAATATTATTGTCAGGAGAGATGCCAAATTTATGGACGAAAAGGCATATAGGAGGTCCAAATATTTGCTAGGAACAACAGATCAGAGTGACCAGCCAACAGAAACTTTAAGGGTAGAACAATATTTTCAGGGACAAGACAGTATGAGTATAATTATGAGTACGAACACAAGATTAGGTATAAGATTTATTGGGAGTTCGCAAAGTATGGAGAAACAAATGTGACATATATGAGAAATGCATCAGGAGCATGTGGAAGTCCAAATTTCACACTTGACAGTTGGTAAGAGGAATTGAGAGGTTCAACAGATAGTTAGGGATGCTCAGGAGTTTGTGGGGACTCCCAGGATGAGCAGGAGAGAGCGAAGACAACCAGACATGCACACTAGATACATGGAATTAGTGATTCAAATCATGGATAATGTGCCTTCTAGCAACCAGGAGGCCGCACATCAACAGGTGTGGTGGGACGTGATGGTTGAGGAGTACAACTCAATCATGCATAATGATGTTTGGCAGGTGGTGCCTAGACTAGTAGACAGGTTAGTGGTCAAATCACATTGGATCAATAATATCAAGCATGGTGCAGATGGTAGCATCAAGAAATACATAAAGGTTTGTGGCCAAGGAGTTCTCTTAGAAGGAGGGAATAGACTATGAGGAGACATTTGCTCCAATGCCCAGGTATACTTGATTAGAGAAATTTTGAGGTCTAAAATGGGCTTCAAAAGAAAAATGTACAACCAAAATTGACTTTATAAGAACCAATAGGATTCAATATGATGATGTCAACCATGGGGGATGATTCACCATTTTTGGAGTAAAAAAAAAAAAAAACTACTTTTTCAACTTGTATTTTCAACTTATGTCACTACAGTTTTACTCAAATTCTGAGTGAGATCACTCGTTGGATGTAGAATTTAATTCCTCATCCAAGGAGTACCAATGTTTCATACTTTTTATGGACCCTACTACATGAAAAATGAGAAATACATGAAAAAAATGTGGTTGAAATAACAATTTGTCATGTATTTCTCATTTTTCGTGTAGCAGGGTCCACCGAAAGTATGAAACATGGGTACTCCTTGGATGAGGAATTATATCCTACATCCAATGAGTGCTCCTTCTCAAAAATTGAGTAAAATTGTAGGAAGATATTTTAAAAATACGAGTTGAATAATTAGTTTTTTCTTTTTTCCCTCTACAATTTGATAATATAATGTAATATTATTTTATAATATTCCTTTGGAGGCCCTATTTATACCTCAAAAATTCTCTAATGCTATCAGGGTCATGATCTCACTAGCAGTGCAGATGGGATGGCAGATTCATCAGATGGATGTCAAAACAACATTCCACAATGCTGAGTTGGAGGAGGAAGTGTACATTTCAAAACCAAATGGATTTGTAGCACACAATAGTGAGACCCATGTTTGAAGATTAAAGAGAGAGTTGTATGGGCTCAATCAAGCTCCTAGGGCATAATATCAATGCATAAACAAATACTTGTAGGGGATAGACTTCATGAAGAGTGAGGCAAATGCAAACCTCTACCATTTGATGGTTTGGGGTGAGGTACTCATTCTTGTCCTATATGTGGACAACTTATTCTTAACAAGTTCATTTAGGCTCATAGAAGAATGCAAGAGAGACCTACCAGTAGATTTCGAGATGAAATACTTGGGGCTTATGTGCTTCTTTCTAGGCATGGAGGTGTGGCAGAAAGATGGGGGTATTTTCCTTGGGAAAGGGAAGTACTCCATCGATATTCTGAGGAGAATCAGGACGGAAGGTAGTTACTCAATGATAACCAATTGGAGGAAGGTAGTTACATCTAGGGAGAAGGATGTGGACCCTAATTTATATAGGTAATTGATTGGATCTCTTATGTATTTGGTCAATACCAAGCAAGATATATCATTTGTGGTAAACTCTCTTAGTCAATTCATGGTTGAATCGAAGTGGGCGCACTAGAAAACAATGAAGCATGTGTTGCGATATTTGCGAGGTACAATTAAGTATGGGACCATATATACTCAATTAATGGTATCAATTTGATCAGATATATTGATGTAGACTAGGATGGTAGTACAATGGACAAGAAAAGCACTTCAGGGTGTTTCTTCAACATGGGATCGGGAGTTGTCTCTTAGTAGAACAGGAAGAAAAAGTTTGTGGAACTGAGTTCTACACAAGTAGAGTATATAACATCAAGCATGGTCACATGCAATGTCATTTGGCTTCAGAAGCTATTAGTATACTTGTTTTTTGAATTGAGGCTTATGTGATCCATATCAAATTTATGAGAGATTTTTCGGCGTAAATCACATGATATTTCATTTGTCAACGCATTTCGAACCAAACAGTGTGGTTCATTGTCAGGACAAGTTGAATGAATAGATCATGCTTTGCATGTTAAATAGATAGAGCAGAACCTCCAACGGCTATATTCCTTGACTAGGTAACAACTATATTGATAACAGCTAGATTTGATCGTTTAGTTAGGACAGGATTATAACCCTGTCCTAACTAACCGGTCAAATCTAGCCGTTGTCAATATAGCCATTACCTAGTCAAGGAATATAGCCGTTGGAGGTTCTGCTATATCTATTTAACATGCAAAGCGTGATCTGTTCATTCAACTTGTCCTGACGATGAACCACACTGGTTGGTTTGAAATGCATCAACAAATGAAATATCTTGTGATTTACGTCGAAAAATCTCTCATATACTTGTTTTGTCAGAGAATAGAGACAACAATGATACACTGCAATAACCAAAGTTGCATTAGAATATTTGAGAATCTAGTGTTTCATGACAAGTCCAAACATATCGACATTAGGTATAATTTCAATTAATTTTGCAACTCAGTGACAAATTCCAACTATAGGACGAGATTCCTCTTTCTGAGAGGACCAATTTTGACTATTTAAGTGCTCAATTTGGACAAGGGAAATCATATTTTTGAATTAAAGCCCACATGTGCATATTTGATGAGGTTGACCCTAAAGGAAATTGGACACCCTTGGAAGGATATAAGTACAAGTGACCTCATCATGAGACATGCTTCTATTCTTCTTTCTTTTGTTTGGCTTGCATAGGTTTGAGATGTTTTTTCGAAATTTCATGTGTACAGGTCTGGGATTGCAAGGTCTAAAGCTCACACATGTGCTAGGGTTTTGCTTTTTAACCACAATCATGACACAAGTAGTTTTTCAGCCACAACTGCATGCATGGCACAGGTAGTTTTTCAGCCACAACCACAAGCATGCAAGCCTATGCGTACAGTTGAATGGTTTCAGCTGCATGTATGACACTCTCTTCGTGCATTTTGGACCTAGGGTTTGGTATTTTAGTTGACCTAAGTTTTCATTAGTTGATTGCAGACAGTGATAGTTGATCATAGGCTTCTGAATCAAGGTTTTGGATTATTAGAATTTCTTGGGTCATCTCATGGATATTATTTAGTTGATTTTGCTAGATAGTTGTATGAATGCAGATATGGATCATTGTACTCTCTTTTTTTAAATCATTCAATGAAAATCTAATAATAAGAAGAATTCGAAAGGGTTTTCCCCATAGTGGTTTTTTCCTTGGTCTCCAACTAATATTGGTGTCTCTATGTGTGAATGTTTTTATTCTATTGTTCCTTTATGTTCCACTGCATTGATGATGATATTATCCTTTCTATATGGTTTCATATGTTGTTGAATAATGATGTAAATATGAATAATGTTATGATGCTATGGGGTGAATTTAATATGTAAATAATGAAATTCAATTATAAAATAAAATAACAATACAACCCTAAGAAAATCTAACATGGTATCAAAGTTGGGCTTAACAAAATTCATTAAAGATCACCCCTATGAAAACACCTTTGATGGAAGAAAGATAAGATGGAGGATACCTAAAAGAATACTAGGGTTTGAATGAAACCCTAGGAAATTTGGTTATCATGGTTTGATTGATATTATGAGGTTAGGGTTTGGGAGAAACCATGGTTTATGGCAAAGGTTTGAGATATGCAATCTAGAAACTCTAGCATGATCAATGTGGAGATGTTCAAACACTTGTGACAAATTTTATGTAGCCCTATATGGGATAGTCTCAATTAGGCCTTGGTTATTGATGAAGTTGATGAATATATTGAAGGAAAAAATGTTATATGGTCAATCACACTCATGACTGTTGAAGGATGGTTCAAGAGGGATATGATAACCTCTCATTGAAAATAAGTATTTTTTTATTTATGTTACTTCTTTATGTCTTTAGTTTTGTTTAAGATTTATTTAATTGATTAGTACTTATACTTCCTTCATGTATATTTGAGTATTTGGATACACATAACCTCTTGATGAGATGTGATAAGTGGATCCTTCTTTATGATTATCTGAGATGTAGGAAAATATGGCTAGTGTAGGAAGAGAAGAACTATAGTTTCTTATGACAAGGAAATTGACAAAATACAATAGTTATCTATGTCAAATAAGAAGGTGCACAGGTATTTGAATACTACAAGGCATATATGATGTGTTGTTTCAATGTTATGTTTCAGTTGCAATATTGGATGGCAAGCTGAGCTATAAGGTATGATGAGAATGTATCCTTCACAAATGGCTCATGCATGCATACGAAAATGACTTTAATTCATGGTACTTATGATGATATGGTGCACTTGGTATTGGAAAAGTATCTTACATTCTATTAGTTCAAGGTAAAGTCACTTAGAAACATTGATTTTTGATTTGTTGATATACTTGATATTTGGCAAAGCATCTCACATATTAGACAAGATGGATTTCAAAAGAAGGATATTTCATTGTTTTTTATATATGGTAGCTTGATTCGATTATTAATAATTGTGATACGCATGATAACCATGATGATAAAAGTGTAACAATAAGATTGATATTTAGGATCTTCTTGTTGACCTTGGTTAGCTTAATAATTATGACATGTGGCAAAGTTGGATGCATAAACTTGATGATTAATTAAAAAGAAGTTATAATATTTGAATTATGATGATACACTTGTCAACTTCCCTAGTCATTTGACTCTAACTCTTGATGAAAATTTGATGTCATGTTTTTATGTGATGATGAAGTAGTCGGGGCTAACATGTTATGACCAAGATGAATATATGATATAGTTTGACTTTATGATCTAACATATTTGTTGATGCATGAAAATAGTATAGACATGTCGATGACTTGAATGATGATGACTAAAGTGGCTTCCCATTCAGATGGATAATCTCTCCATAAGACCCCTACACTTATTATCATTTATATGTATAGAATATTATTTATTGTTTAATTTTCTAACATACATAGACAAATATCTGATGATGTTGGTCTGCAATGAGATCTAGTCTGAGAAGAGAGGGTTTCTATTAGTTTAAGCCCCAACTGCATGAAACAAGGCTTAAGAGTAAGGTTATATGTCTACAACCACACATAAGAAAGCCTATGGGTGCGGTTATTCTTTTATATCATAAAATCTAAAGCTTTATGCATAAAATCAAGAATGCACCAGGAATATAACAATCCTATAGATATGGAGTAGACAACAAAAGGTTTTATGGGAAAGGAAGTTTGAATGTTTGACTTACTATAGACAAATTGAATGCTAAAATTTTGTTTGTAGGTGACCGGAATATGCATATCAATATGTCATTTTGATTTAAACATTGAAGTTAGTGTATGACAATATTTGATAACAATTGCAAGGGTTTGACAAGATTTGGCTTATTGACTTAACTCGGTTGGCTTGGATGATTGATGATGCATTAGAAATTTGACATGATGCTTGATGGTTCATAGATATTTTTTTGGTTATGGATTGATTGAATTCACAGTGATAAAAAAAATTAGGGTTTTGATTTGATAACTGATGATTTTCCTTGATGACAATGTTATGTGGACATAGTGACTTTCATAGACTAATATTGGTATTCAATAATTATTTTGTATTGGCTTCATTGGCTTTGTCACATTGGTTGAATTATAAACAATTGTGATTCAATATGCAATATCCTCACAGTGAATGGATGGAACTTAAATGATTTATTCTTAGTATAAGCATGAAACTTATATGACTTGTCTCTGATATATGCATTCTTATTTAGTGGTAGAAATTATTCATGCTATGATTGTAAGGATGGTCTAATGAAATTTGATATAGATTAATAACTTGTTGACATGACTTGATATTTGGATGCAAGCTCCACCTAACACATGGTCCTTTGGAGTTTGTCACATGGATAGAAACTTGTATGAATTGATATTAGTTTTGATCTAGCATCTAAGGCTTGAAAAGATGACTTAGTTGATTTTATTGCACAATGTTGAATTGTGCGAGGCTGAATATATTGGTTTTATCAAATGTTATGTTTGCAGAAAGAATTTTATGAAGCAAGATCCTTGAGCCTTGTGTGTTCGATGAAGCTAGGAAGATGTGTTTATTAAAACCTCCACTTCAAAAGGGGTCCAAGGTATGACTTTGATTTTGGTTTTATATGTTAATGGTCTATTCTTGATAGGTAATGAGCCTCAGATGATAAAAGTAAGAGGGAGTTGGCCTCTAAAGTTTGAAATGAATAATCATGGCATGATGAATTACTTTATGAAGTATGGAAAAGAAAAATTGTATTGCGAAGCTATTAAAGGAAATGGAAATGTGAATCCTCGGACATTCTGATTATATTTCAAGAAATTATGAAAAGATATTGTTGAACCTGACTTGGCAAGTGTGTGTGTGTGTGTGTTTTTCATAAAACCTTATCGAGTTGCTTCATACACATTGAATTTTCATCCAGGAACCTTCGAAATATTTGCATGAGATGATTAATTTTTGGTCTACTATATTCTTCCTATGACATGTGACTTCATGGATGTACTGATGCTATTTGGGATGGTTATTTATGAGATGAGCACATATAGTTAATGCCTTAGTATAAAATATGCCATGATATTTTTGGATGGGAAGTCTGTAGCTTTAAGCACGACTAAGGTTGAGTATGATGTTTCTGGCATGACTAGCTATGAGGTAGGTTTAGGAAGTTCTTTGGAGATTTGTTTGAGAAGGTGATGGATGTGACAAAGATACATTGTGATAATAATAATTGGGATCCGACTGGTAGAGAATCATGTATATAGCTAGGACTTAGATATCTTCAGTTAGTGTTGTGTATGAGACAAGCTTAGGCTTGTGGTTGCTGCCTCCATGAGAAGGAGGATGAATAAGGTATCCTTTTTGTGATATATATTTTATTCTAATACAATATTTGACTTGATTCCCTGCATGAACAAAAGATTGTTGCTATTATAACATGATGATTAATCTGATACCAGATATGATAATGATGATATGTTTCTGATCTACAGAGAGCAAGACTGATCGAGAACACTAAGAAAACTCTTCCCCCTTGTCTCATCTCCTAGGGTGAGGAATTGAGATAGAGGGGTCTTAGGGTTAAGGGATATTTGGACAATAGGGTCGTAGAGTTTTCTCCCCTATCTGTCTCTCATGGGGTTGAAGATGTTAGCTCCCCTATCTTGGTCTATGCAGAGTATACCTGAGTTGGCATCATACCCACAAGTTCAACTTGTTGGGAATACCACTCGCACCTGGCCAACGGGTTGAGAGAGTGCTTGGGGGTGTGTGATCCTTACCTTTGGTAAGTTGGGTATCTCACCCAAGATGATTATGATGTGGGTTTTCTACCATGACTATTGTGTGAAAATTTCATCTATCACAACTGGAAATGATTTTCCTAATTGTTAATTTATTTTTTGTCTGCTATTACAAATATCAAATAATTCACATTCTAGTTTTCACAAATAAACTGCGGAAGAAAATATCGTTGGAAACTGACAAAATCTAGCACACACATAAAATTTACAAAGTTATTTTTTGGACAAATGTCCCCAGAAAAACCCAACCTGGAAAAGCTGCTACAGGAGCTACTGGTTTTATTGTTATGCATTAGCGAGAAATTTTGAGTACACTAATCTAGATGTCAAAATCTGGCTATCCTGTAGAGAAAATACTAGCAAAAATATCCTAAAGGGAAATTACCCTCACTCCAAGCAATTTCGGCATTAGACTACATCTAAAAGGAAAGTCGTCCAACTAGGTATGTGCTAGCTCTCTATCACACTGAAGTTTCCAAGCACAAGTGCTTCCTAAATTGAATGACAATCTAACCGTCCTGCCTACTATTGGGTAGGAAATCGTCTCTTTGGCACTTTGGAATGTTTGTCTGGCCTCTAGAACTGAAAACGTCATCCCTCTTTAGCAAATCAAATTGCCTTCTTGAGGCTCTGCGCTTCCTCTATGCAACCTCCTAGGGAAATTTCGGCCTCTCTATAAATGCACTTGCTAAATCTGGAAAAATTCATCCACTATCATTATCCCTACCCCTCACTATCTTTTCTTTGATTTTTGGCTCTTTGATAACTCATTTGTTTTTGGAAATCGATCTTTCAAGGAAATTGAACTACTCAAATGTGTTCCCCAAGTGCCCATCAACTTCTTCTTATAATATTTTGTTGGAGCACCAACGACCAAGATTAAAACTTAATAAAGGGGCAAGATCATATCAGAGTTGATCCATGTGAGTTCCTAGAGAATTATCACCTTGACTTAATTGATTCTGATTAATTAACCAATTTTCTTAAGTTTAGACTTAGGAAACATTAAAAAATAGGTTAATAATCTAATTAAGTCATATGTAGGTGGAATTTCCAGAAAATACTTTTGGGTTATGGAGATCTCGTGTATTCTAACCTTTCCACCAAGTTTTGTGACTAGAACACATCTAATGCTACACAAAATAACACTCCCCCTTAGCAAGGACTATGTTCTAGAGTTGCACACTCTGTCTCTGTACCATACTCTATCATGACGTTGATGTTTAGCCATTGTCACTACATGTCACTGCCCACCAACTACTGTGCAACTCTGATGCTACAATTGTGTTGTTGTTGACATTGTCATACTATTGCTAACTCTGCATCTACACTGCAACTCCCTCTCATTTGTTGTTACTGCAATTGTAACTAAGAATCATCCAAAATATTGAATCAAATGTGTTCAACATGATGCATCTATCTCTCAAGTCTTGGCCTGTACTAGCCTCTGCACTATAATTGAAGAATCCATGTTGTTGTTGACTTTGCATTGTGCCATTTTACATTGATACCAACTCTACAATGCACTCTTTAGTATCTGACTACTACTGGTCTACGATTGTCACCCTGGTTCTAACTACATCAAATACCACTAATCCATCCTGCTACATAATACTATGGAATCCCATATTCAAGTGATGATCAATGACATGGACTCCTCAAGGACCCTATCCATATCTATAGCTCTCTAGAGCTAACACACCAAATCACCCCACCTCACTCCTAGAGGTATATCTGCAAACGTAGCAAACTATTCCTCTATCCTAGAGGAAAGCTTGTCTATTTTCGAGGATGTTGCCTACTGGTCCTGCTTCTCCTTCTTTCTGAGAGGACACTACTTTCTATAGTGACTGAACTCAACAAACCTGAAGTACTTGAACTTTTACAAATCCTTCTTCTTCTTCTTGCCCCCCTATGCCTGACTAGGACCCTTATATATTAGGGCCACATTCTCTTCCTCACTCTTCATGCCCTTGTTGTTGCTACCACTAATGGTGCTCTTCGACAGAGCCCACCTCGATCCCTCCTATTGTAGATCTGATCACATCCTGTCCCACCTTGGCAAGGTATCTCTCCCTAATATTCTTTGGAAAAATACCTACGAATCCTCTAAGACACTATTTTGTGTCAATCGTACAATCTATGTGGGTTGAGGTGCTAACCCAACAACTACCAATTAATCTTGTACTTCCTGAATCCAAGTGATAAAGACATATATGCTCTCTCCCTTTTGCATCCTGGTACTCCTCATCTTCTCCTAGAGGTACATGTTATGTTTCTTGGAAGAACTCTAAAATAGCTCAGACAAGGCATCCCACATCTCCTTGATCATCTCTTTATTTGCAACATGTGATACTAGATAATCTCGCACACAATCTATAATCATCCTCTTCGCTTTTTCCATTTTTGTACTCCATGGGCTGATCGGCATCCTGAGGTGCTTCTACCACCCTCTCTACATAATTCTTCAAACCATATTCATCTAGAAGGAATAACATCCTTGCATTCCCGATGAAATAGTTGGATGCTCCCTCCAATCTATCTTGGTCTCTCAGCCCTGTTGTGGCCATCTCTGATCTGATATGGAAACTTCCTCTTCCTCTGCTAGATTTTTTCTCTGTTACTAACACTCCCTCCTAGAATGGACATTTTTGCTAGCTCCTACTACCACATGCAACTGGGAAAACTATATTCCTTGGCTAGAAACCCTATAAGAGAAATCTCCCTCTATGTGTGAAATTTATCTTCTCCTCCACATGGATTCTTTTGCTCTAAACTACTATAAAACCTTCTGTGTTCAACCAAGGAATCTGCTCAGTGAAAATCTGAGTTGTTGCTACTCCCTCTAACTGCTAGAATCAGTAATTTGGGCAACTCAACTTTTTTGTCAACCTACAACTGAAAAATTGAACCCTTCCCCAAACAATTCAGGCTGACTGTTTAGGTATTGCGCAACCTCTGAGAATTTTTGCCTGCTGCTTTTTCTAAATAGCGAAATTCCCTTCTCCACCTCTGAGCTTCCCAGTTGATCACTCACACTCTTATACCATATGAAAAATGCATCTATCACAACAACTAGAAATTATTTTTCTAATTGTTAATTTATTTGTTTTCTATTACAAAAAAATATCAAATAAATCACACTATGATTTTCAAAAATAAAACACACAAGAAAATAGCACTAGAAATTCAGAAAATCTAGCTCCCACACATAAAACTTACACAGTTAGTTTTTGACAAATGTCCCCGGAAAAATCTAACTTGGGAAAACTGGTGCAACAGATGAGGGTTTCATTATTATGTAGTGAGAAATTTTGAGTACAATAATCTAGATGCCAAACTCTAGCTATCCTATAGAGAAAATACTTCCAAAAATATCTAGAGGGAAATTACACTCACTCCAGGCAATTCCGACACTATACTACCTCTAAAAACAAAGTCGTCCAACTGGGCCTGGGCTAGCTCTATGTCACACTAGAGCTTCCAAGCACACATGCTACCTGAATTAACTACCAATCTAGTCATCCTTCCTGATTTTGGCTACGAAAATGTCCCTTCGACAGTCTGGAACCTTTTCCTGGCCTCCAGAATTGAAAATGTTAGCCCTCTTCAGTAAATCAAACTTCCTACTTGCGGCTCTACACAACCTCTTAGAGAAATCTTGACCTCTCTGCAAATGCACTCGCTAGATATGGAAAACTTCCTCCAGCCTCATTGTCCCTACCCCTCACTACTGCTTCGATCTCTAGCTCTCTGACAACTCTTTTTCTCTCTGGAAATCAATCTGCCAAGGAAATCAAACTACTTAAGTGTGTTCTCCAAGTTTCCATCGACTTCTTGTAATATTCTATTGGAGCACCAACAACCAATATTAAAACTTAATCAAGGGCCAATATCATATCCAAATCGACCCATGTGATTTTCTAGAGAATTATTACCTTGACTTAATTAATTCTGATTAATTAACCAGTTTTGCTAAGTTTAGACTTAGGAACATTAGAAAATCGGTTAATTGTCTAATTAATTAATCTCTAGGTGTAATTTCCAAAAACAATTTCTGTTTTATGGATATCTCATGTATTCTAGCCTCTCCACCAAGCTTCATTACTAGAACACATCCTATGCTACAAAAACTAACATCTTGAGGGTCATTGTTGGGAAGCTTAGTGGGCAATAGGATGGGTTGAGATTTGCTCCCATATATCACCTATTTCTCAATTATAGGTTGAAGATGTTTTTCTCCCCCATGAAATTTTGGGTTAAGATGTGCTCCTCGATGTGATTCCTGGTGGTAGCATTGGGCTCCGCGCTAGTAGAGACTCTGGGTTGGGATGTGCTCCCCAATGTAGTTTCAGATTGTGACGTTCTCCTTGATGTAGTTTCAAATTGAGATATGCTCTCTAACATGATAGAGCATGGTTTCCATTGGAACACTTAGTTTCAGCATATATAGCTTCAGTTTCTATCAAAATGGAAAGTTCATGCCAAGTTATCCTTGACAGCACCAACTACTTCCAATGGTGGTCCATTGTGGATTTACTTAGAAGTAAAGGTCTTTACCGAATAGCCACAGGCTAAGAAACCAAGCCAAAAGATGAAGAGAAAGCAGCCAAATGGGAAAATAGGCAAGATCAAGCACGTGGGTTGATAGGGATGTCTATCTCTCCCGATCTTAGATTCCATATTTTTGAACTTGATACTCCTGATAAAGCAATGGAGCAGCTTAATAAAGTTTTTGGAATAAAAAATGAACTTAGAGCCCATCAACTTGAAAATGAGTTGCTTACATTGGATCCTAATAATTTTTCTTGCATTGAAGATTTCTTGTCCAAATTCAAGACCCTTAGATATCTCTTGGAAGGTGTTAGGATTAAGAAAGAAGATAGTAACCTTATTTATTCCATCCTTACTAAGTTGGGACCAGCCTACTCTGTATTTGTTTCCACCTTCCATTCTACAAGGGAAGCTTTCATTTGTCAAGGAAAAGACTACAAGGCCCCTTCCTTTGACTCTTTTTGTGATTCTTTAATAAGAGAACAAGAAAAACTCTTACACCTTGGTCTTCTTAATCTTGGAAACTCTTCTAAGAAAGCGTTAACCGCCCAACAGCAACCAAACTCAAAGAATCCTAAAAAGTCATATCCTAAAAAATATGGTCCTAAACCAAACAAGGGTCCTAAGCAAACTCAGTCTCAAAATGAAAGATCATTTCAGCAAAATGATAAGACCAATAAAAACAAATGGAAGAAGACTGATAGACATTGTAACTTTTCTAATCGAGATGGCCACTTAGAATCTAAATGCTTTAAGAAGATGGAAGCCTTGGAAGCAACAATGAAGAAGCATAACATCAATTTGGAGCACTCTTCAAACTCATCTTCAGGAATGCCACTTTCTGCATGTGGTTGTCAAGCATCTCGGTCTGGCTATGCATTAAATGTCTCTTCTTCCTCTCATTCTCATGAATGGCTCATTGATTCTGGAGCTTCTTATCACATGGCCAAAAATAAAGCCATGTTTTCTCTTTAAATGATTGTAACACCAAAAATATATATGTTGGTGATAATAGATCTCTTAGTGTTGTAGGGACTGGAACTGTTCATATAGACAATGGCCAATTTAATGATGTATTATGTGTTCCAACCTTATCCTCCAACCTTCTATCTGTTTATCAGATAACTCATTTAGGTGAAGGTAAAATCGTTGAATTTTCACTTCACGATGTTGTAATTAAGGACTTAAAGGATCCTAGAGAGATTTTAGCCACTAGCATTGCTGATGATTCCACAAGGTTGTATAAGTTTCACAACTTTGGGTCATCAAATCTTCCCTCAGTATTTGTTGCTCATAATGATGAAGTGAGCAAACTTTGGCAAGAGCGATTTGGTCACTTAAACTATCGCTCCCTTCAGCATCTATGTAAAGAAAATATGGTGACAGGTCTTCCTATGGTATCTTGCAGAGATGGTGTTTGTTCCGGATGTGTACTCGGAAAACATCACGGGACAGTTTTGAAAAACGTGCCTCTTGGCACGCCTCAACCCCTTTACAGCTTGTGCACAGTGA
>APFE031037732.1:184495-202175 GCA_000404065.3 Pinus taeda
GATGGCCACTTGGAATCTAAATGCTTTAAGAAGATGAAAGCCTTGGAAGCCGCAATGAAGAAACATAACATCCATGTGGAGCATTCTTCTACTTCAACTTCAACTTCATCTTCAGGAATGGCACTTTCTGCATGTCGTTGTCAATCATCTCAGTCTGGTTATGCATTAAATGTATCTTCCTCTTCTCATTCTCATGAGTGGCTCATTGATTCTGGAGCCTCTTATCACATGGCCAAAAACAAAGCCATGTTTCTTCTTTACATGATTGTAACACCAAAAATATATATGTTGGTGATGATAGATCTCTTAATGTTGTAGGGACTGGAACTGTTCATCTAGACAATGGTCAGTTTAATGATGTATTATGTGTTCCAACCTTATCCAGAACCTTCTATCTGTATATCAGATAACTCATTCAGGTGAAGGTAAAATTGTTGAATTTTCACCTCATGATGTTGTAATCAAGGATCTAAGAGATCCTAAACAGATTCTAGCTACTGGTATTGCTGATGATTCCACAAGGTTGTATAAGTTTCACAACTTTGGGTCATCAAATCTTCCCTCAGTATTTGTTGCTCATAATGAAAGTGAGCAAACTTTGGCATGAGCGATTTGGTCACTTAAACTATCGCTCCCTTCAGCATCTATGTAAAGAAAATATGGTGACAGGTCTTCCTATGGTATCTTGCAGAGATGGTGTTTGTTCCGGATGTGTACTCGGAAAACATCATCGGGACAGTTTTGAAAAACGTGCCTCTTGGCACGCCTCAGCCCTTTACAGCTTGTGCACAGTGATTTATGTGGTCCTCTTCCTATTGCTTCATTCTCTGGCTGCAAGTATTTCTTAACTTTCATTGATGATTTCTCCAGACGCACTTGGTATACTTTTAGAAACTCAAGAGCAAGTTTAACACATTTTTGCCTAAAGCTTTCGTTGAAAAACAATTGGGAATTAAAATCTTAAAAGCTAAGAACTGGATTAATTGGAGATATGTTTGTAAAACACATTTCATCAACTTTCACCGAAAATGAATCAAGCAACATACTGTTCCATACACTCACAACAAAATGGTGTAGCTGAAAGGAAAAATCGCACCTTAAAGGAAATGGCTAACTGTATGCTGCAATCTAAAGGACTCAGTCTTAGTTTTTGGGCCGAAGCAATTAATTGTGCAAATTATATAATAAATCGCACTCCTACTAAGGTTCTAAAGAATATCACTCCAGAAAAAGCTTGGAGTTCCATTAAACCAGATGTAAGTCACTTTCGTATTTTTGGAAGTGAAGCATGGGCCCATATTCCAGATGAAAAGCATAAAGCTTTAGAACCTAAGAGTGAGAAATGTACTTTTGTTGGATATTCTGAAGATGTAAAAGGTTATAGAATTATTCCATTTAAGTCCAAAAATGTTATCATTAGAAGAGATGTAAAATTTCATGAAAATAAATCAGCCTGCGAGCCTAGTCCGGCGGATGTGCCACCTCTTCCTATCTCTTCTACTTTTGAAAATATTTCTTCTTCAGATGATGAAAGTGAGGATGAAAATCCTCCCCCACCTTCTCAGGATCATCAACTTCCAAGATGGGTCCGTGCTACTCGGGATGTAGCAGGTGATCTTGCCGGTGATCCTATAGATCAGCGATGTACACGTTCTCAGTGTGAAAGAGCCTCTTCTTTACTGGCTCAAGCTCCAGTAAATCATGATCCTGACGCTTTTGCAGAAGCTTCAGGCCATCCACATTGGGAAGCAGCTATGAATGAAGAATATCATTCATTGTTGGCAAATGATACATGGGATCTTGTTCCTCTACCAAAAGGGACGCAAACTTGTTAGATGTAAATGGGTTTACAGAACCAAGTATGGACCAGATGGGAAAGTTGATAAACATAAAGCTCGTCTTGTTGCTAAGGGCTTTTCACAGGTTGAAGGCATTGACTACACTGAAACCTTCTCCCCTGTTGCCCAAATGAACTCTATCCGCCTTGTTCTTTCCCTTGCTGCCTCTTTAAAATGGGAAGTCCATCAGATGGATGTTAAATCTGCCTTCTTGCATGGGGACTTGCATGAAGAAATCTATATGGAACAACCCATTGGCTTCATCCAAACACACTCCAGCCTTGTATGTCGACTTAAGAAATCTCTTTATGGTCTCAAGCAAGCTCCTCGGGCTTGGTATGCCAAAATGGATAGCTTTCTTTTAGAATCTGGCTTTTCTAGGTGTCATTCTGACAATACTGTCTACACCAAGAAAGTGGGAAACTCTCTTATCATCCTTGTTCTTTATGTTGATGATCTTATTCTTACTGGTAGTGATCCCAACCTTATAAACCATGTGAAGTCCAGCCTTAAAAAGAAATTTGAAATGACAGACTTAGGACACTTACACTATTTTCTCGGTCTTCAAGTCTTGCAATCCAAGGAGGGTATTTCCCTTTCCCAGTCCAAGTATGCTTGTGATATTCTTCATCATTTTCACATGGAAGATTGTAGCCAGCTCCTTCTCCCTTTCAGTCTGGAGTCAAACTTTCAGTCTCTTGTACTTCTCCTGAAGTTGATGCTACCTTATACCGTCAACTTGTAGGAAAACTCTTGTATTTAACCCATACTCGTCCTGACCTTTCCTTTGCTGTTGGCCTTGTTGCTCGTTTTTTGCAAACCCCCCGTGAAAGTCATTGGAAAGCAGCTAAAAGAATACTTCGTTATGTTCGAGGTACAATACAGTTTGGGATTCATTACAGTGCCAAAGCAACTCCTCTATTAGTTGGTTTTACTGATTCTGATTGGGCTGGTGACCCTGATGATCGGAAGTCTACTGCCGGTTATGTCTTCACTCTTGGTTCAGGACCTATTACATGGGCTTGTAAGAAACAGGCTGCCATTTCTCTTTCGTCAGCAGAAGTAGAGTATCGTGGTGCCGTGGAAGCTAGTAAGGAAGCCTTGTGGCTTCGTCAGATCCTATCAGAATTTGGCTTTGAGCAGCAGCATACGACTACACTTTGGTGTGATAATCAAAGTGCCATTCAGCTTTGCAAAGATCCAGTTCAGCATCAGCGCAGCAAACACATTGAACTTCACATGCACCTCATCAGAAAGCTCATTCATGACCATGTTCTTGAAGTGCAATATTGTTCAACAGATGATCAGGTTGCAGACATCTTCACAAAGGCTCTCACAGAGGCGAAGTTCACAAAACTTCGATATATGCTTGGAGTTCAGGAAGTTGTCACTAAGGGGGGATAGGCTCTAGTGCCTCCTTCCTTCTCCTATTGTGTCATATTTGTAAATCCTTCAATCCTATCCCAAGTTGTTCTTAAGGGGGGATGTTAGGATATTCCGACACATTGGAATAGTTAAGTATAACTTGGTCTAGTATAGAGTTAGGTAAAGTGTGTTTCTTTACTATGTACATTTGTAACTTACAATCCGACGGTCATGATATGTAGTGATCCGACGGTTCATTCTCTCCTAGGTATTACCGACACTTGAACCCTGGCTTGACACCCGATTGGTCCATGAATTCTATTTAAAGGGCATGGAGGGTCATTTGTAGGTTCACCGTGCATGAGAGAAGCTTATGTAAATTTTCATTCTTTATTAATAAATTGCCTATAGTAGCCACGTTGGCACAGGCCGTGGACTGTTTCCCTCTTTGAGGGTTTTAACCACATCAAAATACTGGTGTATTGATCTGTGATCTGTTTGTGAGCGGCGTCCTTTTGGTGTTCTGTCCGAGGAACTTACCTTGTATATTCCTACAACTTAGGCTCCCCTCCAATGTCAAATTCTTCTTCATTTAGATTCAATAATGTTTAAGCATATGAGCTTGGAAAATCAAGAGATAAGAAGAGATAAGTAGAGGAATAGTGATGGCATTTTACTTGAGATTGGATATGATTTAATGATAAGATTCTTGTGATGATTACATGATGCAATTGGAATTTTTCCCTAGATGAGAGAGAGTGTTAATTTAGTAGCTCAGTGACAAATTCCAACCATGGGATGAGATTCCTTTTTTCAAGAGGACCAATTTTGACTATTGAAGAGCTCAATTTGGATAAGGCAAAGTGTATTTTTGAATTGAAGCCTGCATATGCATATTTGATTAGGTCGGCCCTAAAGAAAATTGGACACCCTTGGAAGGCTATAAATAAAAGCAGCGTCAACCTCTTTTTGAAATTAGCATGAGACATTATTCTATTCTTCTTTCTTTTGTTTGGCTCGCACAAGTTTGATATGGTTCATGGAAAATTCACTTGTACAAGTTTGATATTGCAAGGTCTGAAGCTCGTATCTATTAGAAAATTAGAAAAGCAAAAAGATTTTCTTTAAGTTGATAATTACTTGTGATATTCTTATGTTCTTATTAACTTTCTTGAGTTCTTCTTTTATCTTAGTTCATCAAGAAATTACCAAAACCATAATGTGAAGATCAAAGACACTAGATCTAGGTGGACAGCTAGGGAAAAACCCATATCTAGGGGAAAACCTAGTCTACAACTCTTCCTTTAATAGTTTCATGAGATTATCCAAGACTCCTTGACCTAGAAACAAACTTCCTCCAATCGCCAAGTCAACTCTTCCTTTCTTCTACATATGATAGTCTTCCATCAATAACTTCGACCTGGCACTTCGATCTAGCAGCAACAAACTTTTGACTTCCCCAGCAACAAAAATTCGACCCAACAAAACTTCAACCCAACAAATTTATAACTTTGACCTTCCATCATTTTTTCTCATTCTTTTGTAACTTCGCACTTTTTCTATTGCTTCTTATTTTATATCGAACTTGTGAGATATATGCACCAAATGAATCAAAATACAATATATATATATTTATATTATATATATAATATATATATAACATATACATATACATATACATATACATATACATATACATATACATATACATACCCTATTATGTGGTTCAAATTACCCTCATTTAGGCTGACTTGATCAGGAAAGGGTTGACTTGGTGTGGAGGTGACAATGACTTATTTTACTTAATATTAATTCTTTTTAAATGATTCAAAAGCCCAAGAAGGGTCTCTTTAAATGGAAAATGACTCTAATGACCCAAGACAAAACCTATAATTCCTCAATGGGGACTTTAACCTAAAACATTATGACCCAAGCATGAAACCCATGCTTTAACAAGTCATAACAATAATAATAATAAATTTCTTTTTCTTTCTTTTGATAATACATTTCATTATGAATCAAATACAATTATGAAGATTGAACCTAGTTACATTCCTCAACACTCCCTCTTAACTAAGGAGGTATTCATATATACAAGTACATGGAAGATCTCAAAACACATGATTGATGAAGACTTTAGGAACTTACGGTGCTACAGACTAGATTCTTGGCCAGGGAAATCTATCCAGGTGGGACTAAGATGGACTAAAGCTTTTAGCCTCTCTAGGTACCATTAGGCTTAATTTATAACAAGCAACCCAAGGAACTAGGTGTGTAATGTAAGGTCAAAACTCTATGACCAACACCACCCTCCCTAATTCGAGAACTACACATCAACACGTGGGTTTACCAGATCTCCTTCCAGGCATACACAATTCCTTAACACATCAAATATCTCCCTATCAAATAGATCGGTAACATCGAGCATGCTTCCAAAACCTCAAGAGATTTACCTGAACAATCAAAACCCCTGTTTGGTAATTTAATTGACGTTAAATTACTTAAATGAATAATCAACCAAGGCTAGTAAAAATGATGAAATGTATGTGCACTATATGTTCTACGAGTTTTTGTCACTCATTCAACTCCTAACTTAATTTGAGATATCTAAATGTACATGTTTCTCTACAACTATGTAAGTAAATAAATATCTCCTAAAAATGGAACCAATTTTATTTCTCTTACTCAAAATAATGATCACACTCTTCTTGAAAAAAAACTTCACCCTTGCCTCACACTTAAAATAAAATCACACTCAGACTTTGCTTCAAATAAGATCACTCACACATTTTTTTTTAAATGAAATCACTCTTGAAAATAAATAAAATCATACTTGCTTAAATGAAAATCACACTTTCTTAGAAGTAAAATCACACTTGCTTAAATGAAAATCACACTTTCGTTCAAATGGATCACTCTTGTTTATAAAAAAAAATTACACCTACAATAAAATCACACTATAAATGAATATGCTTCAACAAAAAGAAAGATTAGCTCAGCAAATGAAAATCCTATGTATATCACTACAATGTAAGGCTATTATACTTTGTCCATGTGCACTAGAAATCTCTCTTCTCCTGAACAATGAAATGACTAGAAAACTTACCGCAAAAAAATCTTAAACCTATATCTAACAATCAAAACTTAAATCATTAAATGAACTGATAGAAATCTATAGGAAACATAAAATGAATTTCTAACTGTAAACAAAAGGAAAACCTTACTATCTCGAGGGCGCCTTCCTACCAGAAGCAGGTATCACTATAAATATTTCACGAGATGATCAACCACACATTGAGATCACACAACAAGAAAATGTAATGAAACATAGTTTGTATAACAAAACAAAGTTTTTACAAATAAAATTCAAGTCTGACTCAGTTACACCCAGAGGCATATTTATAAAACCCTTATGCAATAAATATTCTAGAGCATTACACCTATGCTAATTAATGTTAGCTATAATTAAATATAAAAGATAATATATCTTGATCTTCTCATGATTTGCTATCAACACGGAAAATCATGAGGAAAAAATATGCATCTTGCTCATTTGATTCACCTTTTACAATGGTTGAATTATATTTTGATCGAGTTGCTAGAGTGGCTTCTTTATCGATCCAACTTCTGCAAATAGGAACAAATCATTTTCCCAACTAATTTCAAAATACCAATATGCCCTGTTTCTTGGCTGAAGCTCCGCAACCTATTGAACCTTGGACTTAGTTGCATAATCGTTGTAATTCAGTATCTCAGGTAGATATTAAGTTAAATAATAAATACAAATGATATTTATGAAATAGAATATGATTATGTACCTGCTATGCTATCAAACTTGTGAACCGATACCCAAATTGTATCTATGAAGGTCAAAAAGGGAGGAATGGAGTGAAAAATAGTTGTCAAGAAGAAGCAATTTTGGGGTTCAACATTCCCCCACAAGAAAGACATTGGATGTCCTCATGCAAATTCCAAAATTTGTGAGTCCTTCCTGTTGATGAGCGTCCTCAAATACGTAATCAAGAACATCCAAGTTACTCCTCCTTTGTTTCTTAGCAGTGACTTCCATCCTCGGTTTCTTCATCAAAATTTTATGTGCAGGCCTATAATCTTCCTCTGAAGAAATTTGTTTCGAAATGCCAATTTCTTGGTTTTATTATACCAAAAACCAAGATGTAGCAGAACGTTGTTATTATGGAATCTATGGATTTCATTCTATTCCTTTACTGTTTCATTCTCCTACTTCATATGTCTATTTAATATTTCCACTTCATAAATTTATTGCTTGAGGGTGTCTTCAACTTGAAGTTCTCCTGAAATATTAGAATGGATTGCTTCATTTTATCCTTGGTTTGAGGATGATGCAATAAATTTACCTATAGCGCTTCTTTCAAAACATTCTATATAGTCATAAATTTCCTGCTACACAAGATCAATTTCTGGAGTTCTTCTAAATGGACTGGCAATTGGTGATGGAATAGGTGATGATGGAACTATTGGTGATGGAATTGTTGATGATGAAACTCTAGGTTCCATTTCTTCTTTCTCTAAATCAAAAAATTATGGGGATTGTCAAGCCTATTCATGCACTACTTTATTGAGCCTTGCACTTCCTATGGTAGATGATGGTTTAGATGGTGATTTAGTAGTAAAAGATTGCTTCGTAACTTTTCCCTGCTCTGTTTTCTCTTGCTTTGTTCTCTTTTTAGATGAAATTTCTTATTTAGGGCTAGCTATCTTTATTTTAAGATTTTTTCTTTTTAAGATTCACTAACATATATGTAAGAGGAGTCTCATCCTCTTAATGTTTCTCTTGTTATGGAGGTGAGTTATCTTCTATGGGCAGCTTCCTTCTACTTTTCTTTGTCTTACCACTAGGCTCTTCTATTTATTCTTCCTTGAAATGATTCCTAAGTAAGAAATCTTCCCAATTGTCTCCTATGTTTCTTAGATGTGTTTCAATCAAGATTTTCACTAGGCCATGATGGTATAGAGAGTTATCTATAGATTTTATTTTTCTTTGAACATTACCAACCATCTTTCTTAAACTTCGAAATAGGAAATATGATAGGTTAATTTCATTTCCATCTAGAAAATTCATCATTAATAGTACATGATAAAATAACATGTTACCGAATCTTCCTTCACAAGTTATAAACTTTTGAATGATTAGCAAGAAATTCCTCCATTTACTCTTCAAATCCGTGACTAGTATTCCCTTTTTAAACATAGAAATGTCCATACCTGGATTATTGAGAAAAACTCTCCATTCTTTTTCTTCAATTCCTTCGTTCTTAAACCACCTCTCTCCAATTCTTGGCAATCTTGTGGCTCCTCCTACAAAATAATTTTTTAACGCCAGCTCCACATCCCCAATTTCTACTTCAATGCCATCATATGCCCTAGCGAAATATTTTATTACCTCCTTCTCATGCCCATCGAATTTCTCCACAAATTCTAGCCACCTTGCCTACTGCAACAATTGTTTGACTTGTGGGTATCCCTCAAGAAATCTAATCACATTCGGCTCTGATGTTACAATGACTCCCATTGTAGAGAAGTCAAACCCATAATTTATCTTTTAACAGGGTTGAGTGGAAGAAATTTGAGTATGTACTGAATCAGGATTTAGGTGAGGGTGGTTTTGGCAATAAAACATGGTTGAGTGAAATGGAAGTGTTTTAGCATGAAGAGGAATGATGAATCGAGAGGAGAGGGAGAATCTTGAATTTTATCACGATTAAACCTTGACTTGGTTGAAAAGACACTAATATTTTCGTTAAAGCCAAATTCGTGTGAGAATAATTAAGGGTAATCATTATTTAGTATTGCAATAGCAATGGTTAGTCATCATTTATTTCATAATTCAAATGTTCTACCTTTATTATATAACGTAATATTTACATACCTTTGATCCTTTGTCTTACTGATTTTGATTTTTCTTTTGTAGGTTGTCAGGTTTCTCCAGTTGTAATATTCATTGAATTTTCTTTTGCCATAATCTTCATCTTCCCTGGTCGCAATTTTCCAAGTCAACTACAGAATTCTATTAGAGCTGCAGATTGTTGACAATTCTGCAACTGCCTTATTTTTGAAAATAGAAAAGATTTTAAAGAGAAATGGGACTAAATGGGGAATAAAAAGCAAGCCCAAGAACTCTTGGTTTTCAACCTAGTTTCGCATAAACATGCCGACAATGTTGGTTTTCATGTTATACAATTTTTTTTTATTTTTTTTACAATATATATATTTATTATATTATATATATATATAATATATATTATATATATATATAATAAATATTATATATAGAATTATTATATTATATATATATATAATATATATATATATATATATATATTATTATTGTATTATTTTTAAAAAGAAAGTAGAAGACTAAATTGGAGAGGAATAAAAATATTCCTTAACCAACTTCAAATCAAGATTATCTTGCAGATTTCTTATAAATTCCTCCCATGTTAATGGTTTATGATATATTTGTAATCTATGACCATTTACAAGGCATGTTACTTTTTCTTCATCAATGGTTCTAATTCTGACTACTCCATTATCAAAGACCGTTTCAATCTCATAAGGACCAAACTAATGAGCTTGAAATTTTCTTGAAAATCTTTAAATGTTGAATAAAAAATCAATGGCAAATCACCAGGCTGAAATTTCATTTCTTTAATGAAATTATCATGCCACCTGGATCATTTTTGTTGGACTATATTGGTTCTATGAATAACATCTTGTCTTATCTCATCAAGTTCACTCAGTTGCTCCATTCTTTGTCTTTGGGATTCTAGTAGATCAACCCAATTTGACTGTTCTTTTGAAAGTCTTTATCTGGAACTTAATAGGAAACATGACTTTCTTACTGATGCTAATTGGGTAGGCAGTGAGGTGGATCGTAAGAGCACTTTCGAGTGTTGTTTCTCCTTGGGATCTGCTTTGATATCCTAGATGAGTAGGAAGCAGAAGTCAATGGCTTTGAGCACCATCGAGGCAGAGTATATTGCTGCTAGCATGGCCACCTGTGAGGCAGTCTAGTTATGAAAGCTCTTCAGTGAGCTATTTGGATTTATATTGGATACCACTGTGATCCTATGTGATAACTAGAGTGGGATTCGTTTATCAGAGAATCCCATTTTTCATGATCGCTCCAAGCATATTGATATCAGGTACCACTATATTCGAGATATGGTGCAGTGGGGAGCTATAAGGCTCCAACATATCGGTACAAATGAACAGGTTGCTGACATTCTGATAAAGCCCCTAAGAAAGGTCAATTTTTGACTTTCCAAGAACGACTCGGTGTCATTCAGAAACCCTATGATGAGGGTCCTATATGATGTATGGAGCTCTTGGAGCTCCGGGGGGGCGTGAGGTACTTCTTGGAGCGACATATGACCATAGGGTGATTCACCATCCCCTGGTGGTGTACATGTATAGGGTAAAAGAATCAAAACTTTCCTTGTGACACGTAGTGGCGGCTATGTAATAGGATGATTAGTTCTCCTATGAGGTCTGGATAATGTGTTCTCCATGATGATTGTGTAGCAGGATGATTAGTTCAAATGTAAGGCCTGGATGATGTGTTCTCCATAGCGATTATGTAATAGGATGATTCGCTCTCTTGTGGGCTAGGATGATTAGTTCTTTGTGGCATCCACTGGATAGGATGAGTCGCTCTCCTGTGGACAGGATGATTAGTTCTCTTGTCAAGGCATCCTACGCATGCAGTTTGGGACTCATGGGAAGTACCTCTCATCTGATCACTGAGCAGGTAAATGAAAATAGGGACCATAGTAGTATCGATGGATGCATCATTGTATCTACCATACTCCCTATGCTAGGATAACCTTCATTGATCTGGGGTCAATGATACCGGTCTGGGACCAGTGGTAGGAGTTGTACCCACTATGACACTGACTTCGGGTCAGTTGAGGACTGGTCTGGGACCAGTGGTACACACTCTGAGACTCTTTGAATCAGTGGAGGATGGTATGATACATCCTCGACCACTTCTTCTTCTTCATAATTCAAGCAGAGCAAAACAGAGCAGAGCAGATCAGGGCCAAGTTGTACAAGGCAGTGCATTTGATGGATGAATAGTAGCAACAGACAGACAAATTGTTGATGAAGTTCTCCCTAGTTGAGAGGGAGTGTTAAAATTGGAAACTAGGGAAAACTCCATGTAGGTCACCTTATTCATGGCTGATAATATTTTTCCTAGATTCCTCTCATCGAGAGGTGTAGGATTGATCTAAAGATCATCCGATTCCGATAAGTATTTATGGAAATATGAATTTATTTTGATTATGGAATAATTATCAAACCGACCAGCAACTCATGTAGGCTCAAAAGCCCAACAGACGCATCTATTCATCATCAACATTTATATATAAATACAGGAGGTCTTTTCCTCATTTAGACACACACATCTCATCACATCTCTCTCTCTTACGTACGCAAAAAAGAGTCTCTTCTCCTACTGTGCAGAAAGGGACTCCTCTGTCAAATGTGTGGAAGGAAGGATGCAGAATTTAGGGTTGCAACTGCAGATTGGAAGTTTGATCGGCATTGACAATTAGACTCTCTCTCAGAACTGCGTTGTAGGTGGAACTGACTCTCCTCAGAAGGCTGCATTTTTTGGTGAAGGAATCAAGCCGATCCGACAGTCGGTTTGCAAGATATTTTCTGCTCTTGTTTAGGGTTGATCTAGGGTTTGCTGCTGTTGATGTAAATTAGATTTATGTAGTATTTCTCTCTATTTTATTATTGAAGATAAAAGAATATTTGATCAAAGTGTTTCCCCATATTAGGGTTTGTCCCTAGCTAGCTGCCACATCTTGTGTCTCTTGTCTTGGCTTGTTTTCTGTCGATCATTTAATGTTCTATATGCACTTTACTCAATGTACATGTGATTTCTAATTTGTGGATAATAATAATAAAAAGAAGTAAACTACTCTAAGCATAGAGCATACCATAACTTAACAAGAACTGACCGAGAGAGCATGAGGCATGGTGTAGAAGAAACTCAATTGAACCAGAGGCTGGCAAAGAGAGTAGTGTGGAGATATTTTCTACAGGACAATCATTTCAATTCACTTGCTAATTATGTTTTGTTGTTTTTGATTGATATTTCTCTTCTGTTTTATTTCCAAGAAAAGTATCTTTCTGTTCTAATAATTGGAGGTGACAGAGCCAGCACGTTGAGACAGCTAGTCATAAAGTATACTGGAAGTTATAGCCTGAGATATTTTGTACTTTTCATGTTCTCCCTCTCCTTATAAAAGGGAGGCAGAAACACTTAGAAGAGGTTTTGAATTCTCAAGAAAAACTACATGTTATTTCTGAAATTGTATGACTTCCAGATTTGCATCTTTCAAGATATAAATGAAATAGTGGCAATTCGAACCTTCGAGTACTACAATATGTTACATCTCTATTAAATTATATTATGTTCACATTTCCTCTCTGATTTCATGTAGTTGTAGATGCTAGAAATATTTCATATGTTCTTACAGATTCATTTGTATTGATTTGTTAATGCACATGCCTGTATGTATCTTTGAGATTATATCTTTAAAAGTGTGCTTCATGAATCACAACATCCAATCGTCTTTCATCCATTATGTCTATATTTAACTCAGACAGGTGTAGAATTCTTGATGTTTCGAGCTCTATGTGATGAGTTAGTCTATCTCCTTCTCTTCTTTCATTACTCTGCAAAAGATTATTAAACTGTAGGTCCTCAAATTAATCGGCCTCCACTATTTTATACCTATATTCCTATTAGTTGTATAATATGTAAAAGGATACCAGAAATACATGGCTTATGTCCTTGGATGGAGGAACCAAACCATGTTGTTTATTATATATTTATATTTACATATGTGCATAAAATGTATATGATGTCTCTGGTTTCCTGAATTTCATATAAGACACATAAATCTAGATGTTACCAGGCATTGGTCTTGTAAGCAATCCGAGCTTGTCTCTGGAAATGACAACACCACATACGTTGCTATATAGGATATTGACTTTGCATTCATATAATGTACTTGGCCATGTGTATCCCATTTATTTGTAACTTAGCTTTCATATTAAGTAGTTAACTGTAGTCATTATTTTATTTCCATCTTAGCAATCATGTTGATATGAAAAATAAAAATAAAAATTATAGATATCTCATCTATAACATATTTCATAATTCAGATTTCATAGCAATGTTAATAAAATACTAGACTTCATATCATTATCCATGTACCATCAGAGTTAAGATGATAACATATTTCTTATTGGTATCCATGTACCAACAAGGTAAAATAAAAATTCGTTTTTACATGTGCTAGTTCAAAATGGTAGTATTACGTATTTAACTAAAATAATGTAGTTATATACAAAATAAGGTTTTAAGTTTGTCAAAATCAGCACAAGTTGGGGTATCTTTGACCTATGGTTTATGTATCTTCCTAGGTAGATGATCCAGGGTTATACTTTTCGCACTAGACCTTAACTTGGTCTACCAGGTGACTCCCTAGCCGTCGAACCCTATGTTCCAGTATACGTAATGGTTCGACCGAAATGGTTACCTTGTTCGATACCTACAATTCCTTCCATTGAAGGTTATGCGATTTTTAATCTATATAATGTCTTAGTACAAATACATGAGAAACATTATAAAGTTTATGCAAGTGGGGTGGCAGTGCAAGATGATAGGCGACATGTCTAACATTTTCCATAAATTTAAATGTTCTAATAAATCGGGGTGACAACCTTGTTAGGTCTAGTGCGGATGAAAACTTGATCCCCTACTTCATAATTCTTATCTGTCTTGTGAGTATCAGCATAAAATTGTTGTCTATCTTGTGCCTCCTTTAATCGTTATCTAATTTGTTTTACCTATTCTTCCATCTCTCGAATTAATTTTGGTCCCACTATTACTCGATCTTCTAACCTATCCCAACTTAACAATGTTCTACAAGGTTTGTCATACAGTGCTTCAAATCGAGGCATTCTTATATAACTGTGATAATTATTATTGTATGAAAATTCAACTAATGGCAAGTACTTTTCCGAGTGTGTTTTCTAGTCCATAACATACATCCTCAACATATCTTCTAGTACTTGATCTACCCTTTCGGTTTGTCCATGAGTCTCAGGATGATAAGTTGTACTTAAATTTATTTGATTTCTTAAGACTGACTGCATACAAGTCTAGAATCTTGAAATAAATCATGAGTCTCTATCTAATATGATCCTCTTAGGTACTCCATGAAATATGATAATTTCATTTATAAATACCCGAGCTACATCAGTAACTTCGTAAATATCTCTTACGAGAATAAAATGGGCGTTTTTCATTAATTTATCCTCCACAACCAGAATGGCATTATGTCTTTGTGGAGTAAGAGGTAGCCAGGTGATAAAATCCATAGAAATTATCAACCATTTGGTCATAGGAATGTCATGAGGTTGTAGGAGACTTGTTTAATGACAATGGTCAACCTTCACTTGTTGACATTTGAGACATTTTGTAACGAATTGGACAATATCGCATTTCATGCCTACCCAAAAGAAGAGTTTCTTTGTATCAACATACATTTTCTTTACACTAGGATATGCACAATACAATGCTCTATGGGCTTCCTCAAGGATGGTGTTTCAGAGATCCCTACTATCATGAATGTACATCATTCCATGGAATCACAAAATTCCATCATCTTCTAGTTCATATCCCTCAAACTTAGGTTCTTTTGGATTTTTACTATGAAGCCCAAATCTCATTTTTAAATACCCTCTTTCGTGAGATGTTCTAGTACTTGTTTCCTCAATTCTACTTGGTCTTCTACTCAGGGCGTCTGCCACAACATTCTCCTTCCCTTTAATGTATGAAATTCCAAATTCATACTCAATAATTCACTCCATCGTCTTTGTCTATCATTCAAGTCCCTTTGGAAAAACAAATATTGTAGGCTTTGATGGTCGCCTTTGAGCATAAAGCTTCTCCCTATCCGATAGTGTCTCCATATCTTTAAATTTATCACTACAACATCTAAATCTAAATCGTGTGTGTCATAGAGTTCTTCATGAGGATTTAACTTCCTAGAGGCATCTGTTATTACACCTCTATATTGTATTAACACTGCAACTAATCCTTGATTGGATGCATCAGTACATACAATAAAATCTTTTCCCATATCAGAGACTCACAACATTGGTGCACTGTTTAGAGAATGCTCTATGACATTCTTCGGTCCACTCATAATCAACTCCTTTACATTGGAGGGTTCTAATAGGCTTTGCAATTTTTGAGAAACCTTCTACAAACCTTCGACAATATTCAGTGAAACCCATAAAACTTCGCACTTCATGTGAATTCGTTGGTATCAGCCATTCCATGATTGTTTTTACTTTCTCAGGATCTACTAATATAATATGACCTAAGTAATGAATCTTATTCTCAAAGGAGGAACACTTGGATAAATTTCCATATAATTGGTGTTCCTTGAGCCAAGCTAATACCATCTACAAATGTTCTTCATGCTCATTCTCATTTTTGGAGTAGATGAGAATATCATATAAGAAGACTTATACAAATTGGTTGATATATTTGCGGAAAACAATATTCACAAAGTACATGAATAATTCTACTGCATTGGTCAATCCAAGTGGTACCACTATCAACTCATAATGCCCAAAGCGCGTTCAGAATGTAGTCTTAGAGATATCACTTTCCTTAATTCTTAGTTGATGATAACCAGATCATAGATCGATTTTTGTAAAGACATAAGTTCCTTTCATTTGGTTGAACAGGTCATCTATTTGGGCCATTAGATACCTATTCTTTACCATAGCTCGATTTAAGGCTCGATAGTCTATTCATAGCCAAAAGGAACCATCCTCCTTAACAAAAATTATAGGTGCACCCCAAGGTGAAGTACTAGGTCGGATGTGTCATATATCCAATAGTTCCTTCAGTTGGATTTGTAACTCTTGAAGTTCAGGAGTCATCATTTTGTAGGGTATTTTAGAGATTGGTTTTGTACCAGGTTTCAATTCTATTGTAAGATCAAGCACCCTTTCAAGTGGTAATCTTGGTAGTTCCTTTGGAAAAACATCCATAAATTTAGATAACACTAGATATTGCTCTAAGGATAGCCCTTTCTCCTTGCTTACGTCATGAACTGCGTGAAATCCTTTCCTTAACAAATGCTTCATTTTCATTGCTAAGATGAAGCATAAAGATACCTTCCTCTTAATACCATGGATTTGGATCGTCTCTCCTTTATCATTTATGTAGAGAATTATTTTCCCGTAATAGTCTACTTGAGGATTCCACTACATTGGACTAATGTCATCCCTAGTTGTTGTTGAATATAGCATGGATTCTATGGTTACCTTCTCTATTTGATGATGGCTCTTTTCCTGCTCTATGCATTACACTTGACGAGGCTTTTGAATAGTCACGTTGAAAATGTGGTCTTCCACATTTTAGAGCTATAACTAGGGTCTCTCACACCTCTAATTATCCCACATTAATAAGTCAATCCGGGAACGTTTTGTTATTGCAAAGAGTAGCTCAATCCGAGGCTATTTGTCCTAGTAATGCTCAGTAGTATAGTGTTCAGAAGATTCAAAAGAAAACATATGCTAAGCTGTAACCAAACTAACCCAAAAGATAGAATCACACAAGACAATTGATCAGTCAAGGATACGGAAGCAATAACCCATCCTTCTAGAAACTGATAAAGAAAGGGAATTAGAGCATGGACTTATAGGTCTGGGAGCTAAGCAGTGTCTTGCTGAGGCTCACTACAGCCTTAGACCTTCTCTCACACCAAAACAAAAAAGGCAGGTAAATGAAACGAAAGAAAGTAAAATGGAACAGCAAACTGGAAATGGAACAGCAGTAAATGGAACAGCAGTAATAAAATGGAACAGCAGTGACAAAGTGGAACAGCAATCCTTGACGAATTATGGAACAGCAACCATCACCCGTATGTACATGTTCTATACTAATATAGCAATCTTAGAATAATGAATGATATGACTATGTTTCTAAACAGAGTAACGCTGCTTTCAAGTCCCCCAAATGACATTTCACATGGATCCAGTGACAATAACATTCATACCAACATTCTATTACAGAAATAACTGATTAAAGATGCAATTCAGCCTTGAATAGATCCAATTGTACAGTGCAGAGACATTATATGGAGAAATCATTCAGATATTGATTATAACAGAGCATAGCATATCACAAGAAAGATGTATCAGATTACTAAATAATAAAGATAAACAAACCACACGCAAATCACCGTATAATGATACAAAAGCAAGTGTCCTTCGGAGCCGGGCCCTTAGTTGCCAATGGTACACTGCCTTAGGTTACTCCAGATGCAGAGACGAAATGAACACCAAGTATTTTATATTAATCGCATCAACAAAAGTATAACAAAATCAGG
>APFE031037732.1:214428-249560 GCA_000404065.3 Pinus taeda
CAATTCTGCTAAGAGAGCGGACAGTGGAGCAGGGCTTTTACATGCTCCGTACGCAGGTTCTTACCTTCCGTTTTTAAGATCCAACTCCCCCCTAGTAGATTTGCGCACTACTCTGTAAAGGGCAAATGGCTATACTCCTTCCCCGGCAACGGCGCCAAAATGTAGAACTATAACTAGGGTCTCTCACACCTCTAATTATCCCACATTAATAAGTCAATATGGGAACGTTTTGTTATTGCAAAGAGTAGCTCAATCCGAGGCTATTTGTCCGAGTAATGCTCAGTAGTATAGTGTTCAGAAGATTCAAAAGAAAACAGATGCTAAGTTGTAACCAAACTAACCCAAAAGATAGAATCACACAAGATAGTTGATCAGTCAGGGGTACGGAAGCAATAACCCATCCCTCTAGAAACTGATAAAGAAAGGGAATTAGAGCATGGACTTATAGGTCTGGGAGCTGAGCAGCGTCTTGTTGAGGCTCACTACAGCCTTAGACCTTCTCTCACACCAAAACAACAAAGGCAAGTAAATGAAACGGCAGAAAGTAAAATGGAACAGCAAACTGGAAATGGAACAGCAGTAAATGGAACAATAGTAAAATGGAACAACAGTAATAAAATGGAACAGCAGTAATAAAATGGAACAGCAATGACAAAGTGGAACAACAATCCTTAACGAATTATGGAACAACAACCATCACCCGTATGTACATGTTCTATACTAATATAGCAATCTGAGAATAATGAAAGATATGACTATGTTTCTAAACAGAGTAACACTGCTTTCAAGTCCCCCAAATGACATTTCACATGGATCCAGTGACAATAACATTCATACCAACATTCTGTTACAGAAATAACTGATTAAAGATGCAATTCAACCTTGAATAGATCCAATTGTACAGTGCATAGACATTATATGGAGAAATCATTCAGATATTGATTATAACAGAGCATAGCATATCATAAGAAAGATGTATCAGATTACTAAATAATAAAGATAAACAAACCACACGCAAATCACCGTATAATGATACAAAAGCAAGTGTCCTTCGGAGCCGGGCCCTTAGCTGCCAATGGTACACTGCCTTAGGTTACTCCAGACGCAGAGACGAAATGAACACCAAGTCTTTTATATTAATCGCATCAACAAAAGTATAACAAAATCAGGTCTCAGTGAGACTCAATGATCAAACTTCGTTCTGAAACTTAGAGTTATAAAATAGTCGTCCTCGAATCATTTAATTCTTCTATTTTCTTTCTTGCGTTTGCCGAATCGGTATCCTGCATTCTTTTCCTGGACTATTCAGCTCTAATTTTGCTTGATCTTGTTCGCATCTGGTTCCCCGCTGGAGGGACAACAGTTATTTTCCCTTTGCTTCTCGCTTTTGGACGGCAACTCCTTGCTTCCACGCCTTCCTGCATAGAAAAACGTCAATTATTAGCACTTGAGCTTCCTTTGTCTATTTTTGCACATTTTATCAAAATCCTTTATCTTCTTTGAATTCATAATGCAGAAAAGGTTAGAATTATTATTTAAAAACCACTAGATTGCTTGTCAAAAGCATACCTTCCAAGTGCTCCACACACATCCCCAACAATTAACCTAGGATGATCCCCTTGAGTCAAATTATGAATTTCTAGAAAAGGAGTTATGTCCTCTTGTGCTACTTTCTCTCGTGCTTCTTCCTCTTTTAGTACTTCCTTAAGATTTCTATTGACTTGTGTTTTGACGATTCAACAGGTATAGTATTAATTTTCATGGGAGCTTTTGCTCCTACTCTTGGGGTAAATCTATTACCACAAGGAGGCAGTCTCGAACTACTTCCCCTAAAGAAGTTCCAGGGAGTCTTCCTAGAAATCTAGGTTGTGTGAGTCCTATCGGTCTGGCATCCCTTTTGATCCCTAAATGCTCCTTTGCATATTGGGCACAGTTGATTGTCTCTGCTACTAATGATGGCTTCTACATTCTACCATAGCCCTGATTTGAGGATTTAACCCATATATGAAACGCTCAGCTTGACATTCGTCAGTATCTAGATAAGGAACATATTTCACAAGATCCATAAATCTTATCTCATATTCTTCCACTATTTAATTACTGTGGATTAATGTGTGGAAAGTTTTGACCCGTTTCTCTTGAAAATAGGGTGGAAAGTACTTTGCACAAAATATTTCCTCGAAATAATTCCCAGGGAATGTTGTCTGATGTAAGACGTAGTTGTTTTTCTAGATTTCCCCACCAAACCAACGCATTTCCTCTAAGATGAAATATAGTGATCTTTGTTCTAAAGGTAGAACAATATTTTGTTAGTGCGAAACACCTTGTCATTCCTTCCAGCCATGCTTCAGCATGTTCTCAAACTCGCCCTCGTGTAAATTATGGGAGTTTAATCTTCTGCAACTTCCTAGAAATATCTTCCTTCGGTTGTCTATAATCAAAACCCTTGGGCTCCTTCGGGTTTCTTTCCTCAAGGTGAGGTTTCTCTTCATTGATATTAGCTATTGGCGACCCTTTTAATGTTTCCAAGATGGCTTCCAATGAGTGCATTATAATAATTAATTCTAGTGCTGAAGTGGTTGATATTGATGATGGTATTGGTGGTGGCGATGATGATGGTAATGACGATGGAGGTGGTGATATCGATGACGATGCTACCTGATGGCATCGTCGTTCATACGTCTTTACCAATGCAACTTTTCCTAGTCACATAATAAGATTATGAATATATGAGGTATAATTTAGATTTAATAAATACAATTTTGTAAACTCAGGGTCACATACGGGTATAGTTTTTTTTTTTTGTTGATACAGAGGTCAAGGAGGGTGGTAACACTATCTCCTTGTCCTAACGCATGATGATTTATTCTAGTGCATAATAATGTTTACATAGATCCTCCTACATCATAGTATTGCTTTGTTAAACTTGTATAGCATTTTCTAACCCTATTATGCCCATGGTAGGGTTATTAATTTTAATTATTTTCATTAATGACATGATTAATGCTCTGAGTAACCTAAGAAATATAGATATAGACTAAGAAATATTATGGATAACAAATAAAAAGATATAGATAGATACTTAAGACGAAGATGTGATATTAAGGCATTCTCCTCTTCTTCTTTTTTAAACAAAATATTTATAGGAACCATGTTTTTAATTAATCTCATAGAACACATTAATTATTGATAATGTATACACTTCATCATATGAATTTTATATTACTATGAACCTTATACTAAATACCATACTATAAAATTAAAACAAATTCCTTCCTTCATTGTTTATGTTACTGTACCACCTAAAATGTTTTAGAGAAGAAAATTCCATACTCACTAGTCATGTTTCTTTCTACCTAAAAAAAATTGAAATAAAGAGGTTCTTTTTCTTCTTCAACACGCATATTTCTTTACCATCTTAATTTTTTTTATCAAATAAACATATTATTCCCTTAACCATTTGTATTTATTTACCACCTAAAAGGACAATGATTAATTATTAAATCCACTTTTAGAATCTATTTAATAATAAAAACTTGTAATGGGAAAATCTAAATAAAATTAAAAGAATATTTATATTTTTATATAAATGTATTTATTAAAGCAAAAAATTTTGTGATGCATTATTAAATCAGCTAGTTTCTTATAATTTAAGGATATCTAATTTAGAGCATGGGGAATAAAAGTTTAACAAAATACAAAAATTTAATTATAAATTTATATATGATAACTTTTAAATTTATTTAATAATAAAAATTTGTAATGTGAAAAAAACTAAAAAAAAATTAAAAGAATATTATATATTAAATATATTTACAAAGCAATTTTTTGAGATGTACAACTAAATCACTATTTTCCGTTTAATTGTAAGGATATCTAATATTTGTTACTTCCATATAATTTTAAGGATAATCTAATTTTAGCACATGACTTAAAGTTTACAAATACATAATTTTAATTAAAATTTATATACGAAACTTTGTCGATTGAAGAGAACTTTGGAAATGGTCACATTAGAATATATATATATTAATATATTAGAGCAATGGACTTGAAAGTTTACAAATAAATAATTTTATATTAAAAATTTTATATACAATACTTTGTAGATTGAAGAGAACTTTGGAAATGTCACATGTAAAATATATATAATATTTATATATATATATATATATATATATATATATATATTATATATATATATATATAATTCCGAATATTTTCATATTTTGGGCTACATTAATATACATATCATTTATTACAAAAAAAAAATGGAACACAAAACTTTTCGATGGCCTTGATTTCAATATTTGTCTTAATAATATTAAATCTACAACATAATCTTTTGTAGGTATCTCATATTCTAATTTATTTATGATAAAACAATTCCAACAATCTAGGAACACCATTTTTCTTTATAATATACAAATGGAAATGAAAATATTCGGTAAGTCACACTATATACATGAGCACAAGGGTCAATACTAGGCCAGGTGTGACTGAACGATAGTGAGGGATTATGCAAGTGGTTATCGAGCGAAGACAAGTATAAGAAGAAAATATGTGGCTTGGCCTTTGTTCTACTCCCCCTCATAACTACAGCTAGGCTAGGCATAATAAGTTTAGCATATGACATAAAATAACACCCGACCTGCTTTCTGTGATGAAACCCATAACAAAAGTGCGACAGGAGTCATGTTTAGAAAAAAACCCCGCAATTCACTATCCCTCTTGCAAGGTATAAGTGCTAACAAATCTATAGTCATAATTGGGTGAAAGTACAGGTTCTTTCATTTAATACGATTGCTTCAGTCAAATTATTTCTTGAATTCCTCTAGTTATCTCTGTTTTCACGATTTGTAATTACCAAAAATTACAAATGTGCAAGACAAAGCATTAGGCTAAAGCACTATTGTTAAACATTTTGCCACCAAATTGTAACAACATCATGTTCACACTAGGCCAAGTCACCATGTAATATTTCAGAGCCATGATCTCAACCCTCAGGGTTGAAGAAAAGCGATTGGTGAAGAGGCGGTTCGTGAGAACAAAAAAATAATAAAGGTCTAATTTAATATTAATATGATTAATTAATTAAATAAAATTAATATTATCTTGTAATTTATAAAAATAAATAAATGAAGTAAATATAAATTTTTTAAAATGTGTCATTAATGGACAACCAAATTGACGGCATCTAACAATAAATTATTTAAATGTTTAAACATAATCTAATAATAAATTATTTTGACATTTAAACAAACATTTCAAGTAAAATAAAATTTTGATTACTTAAACATAAGTTTCTGAATGTGCCATTATAGAAGATAGAGTAGAAAAAATATTGATCCCCTCGAAAGACTTGTAATATAAATGTTTTCTTGTTCCCTGTAAGCACATACACATTTTCTATTTATTCGGTGCTGGCAAACAAATGTTTAATCAATACATTGGGAAGATGGTTATCAATCAAATTTTCTTTTTGGCTCCAGCAACCTACGTTTACACCAACAATACGCCATGGTAGAATGAGCATCCTAGGATTTCATGTAAGCAGGTTATTAAATGCACTTATTTTCATAGTTAGAAATTAAGGAGGATATTATTTGGTGTACGATGGAAAACACTAAGAAAAATAAAAAATACAAAATTAAGGTAATTGGGATGGTTTGAATTCAACCCACCCAACTATAATATAGTTTCCTGATTTAATTTATCTATATGGCTAAATAATTCGACGAAATGATTTGCGACATGCAATATGGCAAACAATGATGGTTGGCTCTATTTCTTCTCTATAACTTCAAAAGGGAGATGTTTCAAGATTTGCCAAATATATACTAATGTCGGGTCATTGTCATGAAGATAAAGAGCATTCACAGTGGAATCTTACAAAAATAAGTGGCTTGCCATTATATCAAATTTGAGTCACTGTTACAAACACCCTGGAACAAACCCTACCAACACCTTTGGGTTTACTATTGGGTATCGCTCTCGACCTAGATTTAATGAGGCAAGTTGGTCACTGCCTAATAAATTGCTTATTGCTCTGAATTCACCTGGTGTATATCACTGGCCCTAAACACAATTTACATACCTGTTAAATAATAATAAAAATATAATGTGGGGCTGGCATGAAATATGATCTTAATGACCCTAGTAAGGTCACAGAGTTTGTAACTAGCTCTAATACCAAAATGTGACACACTACCAAAATGTAACCCTCACTCTAACAAATTAACCAGAAACCAAAATTGTGGCAAAATTTATCATTTAACCAGACAGTAAATTTGAAAATTAAATGCAAAAAAATACCTAGAAATCAATTTGAAAGGGTTTTGTTGTTGCTCCCGCTCTTGCTACCAAACCAACTTTTCCTCTCATCCTATATGGGAATCAATTTATATGCTCTTGAGGTCTTCTGGCCCCCATGCCCAAAATCCCCAAAATAATTGTTCAATACTCTATATTTCTCTCTACAATCTCAACTTCTCCCACAACTACGAGAATAAAAACCCTTCTCTGTGCTCTCCATTCCCCTATTATGCCTCCTTCATTCTTCCTACATTCCAAACATCACCACCTTTCAACCCTCACCGCTTCGACAATGATGCATGGTTTCTTGCCTTCTATTAGTCACGTGGCTCCTCACAATCTCTAAAGAGGAGGTCATATTTTTATTCATTGACATTCATCATTTAATATCTCCTTTAATGTGAACATTAAACTTAAGTAACTTTCCTTTTATTAAGGAAATTAATAATAGTTTAATATTTTATTAAATTCTACATTTTTAATATTTAATTTAGAGCTTATATGGATAATTCACTTCTAGTTCTTTTTTATAGTTAGCACTTTCCATTTTTAAAGTTTAATAATTTAATTTAGAACATTATAGATTTATTAGTTAGTTCATTTGCAATACATGCATGTATTGCAATGCATGCAATACATGCATATGTAGCTATCATATGCATGTCTCACATGCATGCTAATATTTCTATGTTCCTGATAACTCAAGGTGGAATCAATTCTACATGTTTTCTAAATTCAACCACAAGTCAAAGATGATACTCTCTACATCTCAAGAGGGGGATTGTAAAACAATATAGTATTCTTCTACATTCCAAACGTCACCACCTTTCAACCCTCGACTGTAAAACAATATAGTATTCTTCTACATTCCAAACGTCACCACCTTTCAACCCTCACCGCTTCGACAATGATGCACGATTTCTTGCCTTCTATTAGTCACGTGGCTCCTCACAATCTCTAAAGAGGAGGTCATATTTTTATTCATTGACATTCATCATTTAATATCTCCTTTAATGTGAACATTAACAGAGTTAAGTAACTTTCCTTTTATTAAGGAAATTAATAATAGTTTAATATTTTATTAAATTCTACCTTTTCAATATTTAATTTAGAGCTTATATGGTTAGTTCACCTCTAGTTCTTTTTTATAGTTAGCACTTTCCCTTTTTAAAGTTTAATAATTTAATTTGGAACATTATAGATTTATTAGTTAGTTCATTTGCAATACATGCATGTATTGCATGTATTGCAATACATGCATATGTAGCTATCATATGCATGTATCGTATGCATGCTAATATTTCTATGTTCCTGATAACTCGAAGTGGAGTCAATTTTACATGTTTTTTAAATTCAACCACAAGTCAAAGATGATACTCTCTACATCTCAAGAGGGGGTGTAAAACAATATAGTATTCTCCACCTTCAGAGAACGATTATATTTTTAAAATAGTTAGTGGTCAACTAAAACCACTGCATTATTCAACAAAAAACAGTTAGTGGTCAACCAAAACCACCACGGGTATTGATTAAAATGGTTAGTGGCCACCCAACAAAACCAATAAATATAATGCTAAAGGATTTATTGGAGAATCCAAATGTTCCTCTACATCTCAAGAGGGGGTGTAAAACAATATAGTATTCTCCACCTTCAGAGAATGATTATATTTTTAAAATAGTTAGTGGTCAACTAAAACCACTGCATTATTCAACAAAAAATAGTTAGTGGTCAACCAAAACCACCACAGGTATTGATTAAAATGGTTAGTGGCCACCCAACAAAACCAATAAATATAATGCTAAAGGATTTATTGGAGAATCCAAATGTTCCAATTGGAGAATCCAAATGTTCCATCTAGAACCCTTCAACAAATTTCTCACCTTGCACCTAAAAGAGAAGAATGACAAATATCAATGATGATAGCTAGGCTTCACATTTTGAAGTCCTATCACAATCAAAATTCAATCAAGAGAACTTAAATAATCCTGCTTGTTCACAAATTTCATGGAGAATGTTAAACATGACAATTATTCACTTCCAAAATGTCTACTATCTTACAAAGTTAATTTTAAATGAACCATTCAACATTCATATTGACAATTTTTTTAAAAATATCTTCATTAAAGCTCCGTACAAAATATTTTGATTTAAAACTAACGATGATGCAAATTAGTTCATGTTGTCTTTACTACAATCACAATGTCTAAAACCACCTTATAGGTTATTATTCTTATATTGTGATGAGGTGCTATTATTATGCACTAATGAGTTGTCAATGAGATCAAGAACTAAAACTAGTCTAGCACATGTACTATATATGTTGATGTCTTGAAATGAATACAAAGGAGTTGAGAATGGCTTGAATCCATTTTTGTCACGTTTTCTTGTTATGCTTGCTTGTGCTTTAATTCTCAGCATGTCAGAGCATCTTGAAGATTATTTCTAGGGGTTTATCCTTTTGAGATTTGTAAATTAAGGTTTTGAAATGAAGCCCTAGGTTGCACTTGTTGAAGTAAAGAAGAGGAGACACCTTGCCATGGAGGATATCCCTGAGTAATGCATGTTTCCTAGATCTTCATGTGTGAGCTAAGGTTTTCTTAGTCCCCACTTAGGCTTTTGGAGAGCTAGAGGAATGCACTAGGGTTTTGAAAATCTTGAGTGTTTTTGAAGTTCCCAAATGTGCAATACCTATCTTATTGCACCTTTTATTTTTAACCATATATATGCTTGTAGTTTGTAATTTCTAGCTCTATCTCAATGATTTGACACTGTAATTGAAGAATATAAATGAATTTGAAATGATTTAACAATATAACTGAAAAATAGAAGTGTAGATTTATAACTATCATACATATTTTCAAATATGTCATATGCATGATAAGATTGTCAAAGAGGATTGAAACTTATTAGAACACATTGGTATGTTATCTTTTGAATTCCTTGGTGGAATAAGGTTATCCAGAGTTGAAATATACTCCATTATTATTGTTGTTAAGTTTATACTTCATAACAACCCTAAGACTATATATTCACATGGTTAAGCTTGGGAAACCTCTAGGAAAGGGGTGAAACTTCTAAGTTGCATTAAAAACCATTATTGTTGTTTTGTGAGGGAATTTCCGCCCAAATCCTTCATGTTTACACTAATAGGCATGGTCTATATTGGAATTGGACTTGGAGAATTTTAATTTTTTATTAAATGAATAAACAAGATTTCATGTAAAGGGAATATTCTTCATCTTACACACCATCTAATGGATGAAATCAAAAGTTTATCAAATTTCATATCAAAAAATAATAAATTAAATTTAAATATTATTTCTTTAGCCACTTGTTAAGTTGAAGTACTCCATTGTCTTCCATTCTTCCACTGGTTAGATCAACTCATCAATTGGAATCAAATTATCAAGGGAGGTGCTACCCTGTGTGAAAATTCCTTTTTTGAGAGGCATCAGGACAATGACATAAATAGTTAACGATTGTTAATAGCTTATTGAAAAATGAAAATGTGCAAAGAAAGTTTAACACACACACACACATATATTCTAAAGTATACATTATTTGTAGTTGTATCAATTATGAAATATTCAAAAAAGATTGACTAAACGTTCAAATATGCTCATAAAATTTACATGTTATTGGGCATATGTTATTAACTAAACCGCTACATAAGAGCTACCGGTGCAACCCTAAGAGTAAATACAATTATGAGGAAATGGTTTGATGTCTATCGACATATATCAACCACATTTACCAATGTGGTTGTGCTAGCCATACTCTATATTTTACCCTAAATGTTTTTATGCATTATTTTCAAAATCCATATCTTTGTAATGCCTTTGGTTTTATCAAAATAGTCAAACCCACGTTTAATAGCTCCATATAGGAATGTATCTCTATGCCTACTTATTTACAACGAGGAAGACATTTGAAGCATGTATAACTTTTTTTTAGTAAAATTAACTTGTGGATGCAAAGATATTTTTTTAGGGTTAATCTTTAAACCAGTTTAATTAATAAATAAAAAGATTTATGCTCAAAAACGTGATACGATATGATCACATTGCTTTACGACTCAACGATGGCCAACCTTGATATACAAATTCTACATATATGATCACATTGTTTTACCACTCAACAAAAGCCAACCTTGATTTACAAATTCTACATATAGCATTGTTGACCAGCTCACCAAAAATCAAACCTTTTGAAAAGTCAATCACATATGAAAACAAGTAAAGACCCTATCTAGTCTCTTGTCTCCACTTCCGGGGGCACTTTTGGCCCATCGTAGTTAGAAAGGAAAAAGTTGCTTTGATTTTTCTGTAAAAACCTGCACATTTAACGCAAAACATTTGAAATAAACTCCTCAAAATATTGGCAGAGAGTGTTATACCGTGAGCTTACATATAAAAAAAATTCCAACCCCAATAAATTAAATTGCAACCCAACAAATATAATTTGTCAAAGCTCACACTACAAGAGAATATAAAAATATATATTTGATAAATAGAATTGTATGAAATGATGTTAAAAGAGTGTTATACCATGAGCTTAATATAAAGTTTTTTCCAAACCAGTAAATTAAATTGTAACTCAAGAAATATTGTTTATCAAAGCACACACTCTAAGATAAGATAAAAAGCATATACTTGATACATGTGATCATGCCTTATTGGTGATTAAACAAATAATTAGATACAATCCATGGAAATTTCTTTGCAGTTTTAATTAGAGTTGCAATAATACAGGGCATGTTGTCTTATCTCCATTTCTCTATTATCTATTGCATTTTACCATAGGCCCTCTATTATCTATTGCAATAATAGAGGGCATGTTATATTATCTCCTTGGTTTCTCTAATATCTATTGCATTCTACCACATAATTAAGTTTTTCCTTCATTCCCTTCCAAAAGGGGACAATTGTACATGATAATAGGTTTTGAGAAACTCAAAAAACAAAGATTACATTGATGCAAAATTATATAAATACACTATACCATAATATAGCGTTCTTCCTAGTGATTAGGTTGCTTTCCTAGGGAACCAACGAGGATCTTCGCTAGTTACCTAAGTTCTTCCAAGTAATGAGGTTGCTTTCCTAGGGAACCAATGAGGATCTTGGCTAGTTACCTAAATAACCTATTGGACAGAAGTTAAACCATTAATGACCTACAAATTGATGGTCAAGAACCTTTCTTGGTAGCTTGAAACGTAAGTTTCTAAACAAAAGGAACTAAAGAGAGGATGATTAGTGTAAATGGTTATGTAGAGTAATGACACACCTAGATGGCAGAATGAATAATGGTGTCTTATACTGGAGATCACTTGTACAAAATGTTTCTATTAATGTGTGATGGAAAGAAAGGAAAGAAATGGATATCTTGCTTGACGAGGAATATTGGAGGAACAAACCATAAGCTCAAGTCATATATTAATGTCTGCATAATGTAATCACATTGTATAATGTAATTACCTTATAGGTTAGCAACATGTTAGCAACAAGATGTTAGGATATAAGTTAAGAGACTAAACCAACATAAACTATATATAGTGATATAAATTGCATATACATGATGTAAAGGATTGCACAAGCGCGTATTTATCACCTTATAGGTTAGCAACATGTTAGCAACAAGATATTAAATGTCAGGATACAAGTTAAGAGAGTAAACCAACATAAACTATATACAGTGATATAAATTGTATGTACATGATGTAAAGGATTGCACAAGTGCGTATTTATCACCTTATAGGTTAGCAACATGTTAGCAACAAGATATTAAAATGTTAGGATACAGGTTAAGAGAGTAAACCAACATAAACTATATATAGTGATATAAATTGTATATACATGATGTAAAGGATTGCACTAGTACGTATTTGATCAACTTACCTCAACCTAACCTTGTATATTTGTTGCATCATCATTAATGATGAGACATTATTATTCTTTTCATATGTGTACGTCCAGAATATTGTGTATGTGCTCTAAAATAAAATAAAAAAGAGCCCTATGGAATAAATCAGTCTAGGCTTCTTTTTAGGGGCAATTAAGGATTGCATACCTTTACGCATTGAAGTTCTCTACTAGAAGGTTTGCAAATTACCCATACAGCTTCACGGAATGGTGTGTCCGTGTTCACTATCCAAACACTGCATCACTTGGGCATCTTACTTAGAATTTAATTGAGTAGGCATGCGTTGTATTATAATAATCATGACATTGTAAATTACCCATATAGCTTTACGTAATGGTGTGTCCGTGTTCACTATGCAAACACTGCATGACTTGGCCAACTTACTTGCATAGAATTTAATTGAGTAGGCATGCGTTGTATTATAATAATCATGGCAATTTCTTTCTAGTTTGCCTTGTAATCCAGATGTCAATGATGCCATCAATGTCTAATGAAATTTCCAATGCCGAGGTAACCTTTAGAACACGGGGTAGGTTAGATGTCTAGTCAAAAAAAAAAAAAAAAAAAAATCATGTCAATTTCTTTCTAGTTTGCCTCGTTGTCTAAGTTAGATAATCTAGATGCCAATGATGGCATCAATGTCTAATGAAATTTCCAATGCCAAGGTTACCTTAGAACACGGGATAGGTTAGAATCTAGATGTCTACTCAAAAATAATTAATAAAAAATTAAACAGACAGCAAAATGGAATAGAGATATAGCCTCACTTTAGGTTATGACAAGAAAATTTTAGCAAAACATATTATAATGCATTAACACCATATCAATGTTGTAGCACCTAATCCTCCACGCATTTATACCTTGATGTGTGGCATGCATGGTGCATGAATGATTCCTTGGTTGTTTTGTGATGGGCATGCACAAGTTGAAGGTGCCTTGTTCTTGTGTTGCTAAACCTTGTATGGATGTTTATGTGGCTTTATTCCTTGGTTCATTTAAAACCTTTAGATAGCTTGAGCTTGGTGACCTTGTGCAGGCTAGTCACATGGAGGCCGCTTGCTTGCTTGTGAGGATGCCTTACTTTGGAGGAGAAACACTTGGAATTTTGAAGGAGGGCGTTGAGCCCTAGATGGCATGGACACACTTGAGCCCTAGATGGCATGGACACACTTGGAGAGCTTGCATGGAGACCCATACTTAATGTTAATTTTAGTGTTAGATTGTGTTCTCTTCAAACCTTTTCAACATGTTCATATAACATTCACCCCATAATATCATTTCATCATTGGCAATTATATAGAGAGAACAATAGCATCAACAATGCAACGAAACAGTAAAGAATAATAGAAGAAAATCATACACAATAAAGACACAAGGATTTAGGTCAGAGACCAGGGCAAAAACCCACAAGGAGGAAAAACCAACCAGATTCTTCTTAGTTAAAATTGGCAACTAGGGCCAAACTCCATGTGGATCACCTTATTTATGGCTTCTAATATTTTTCCTAGATTCCTCTCATCGAGAGGTGTAGGATTGATGTAAAGATCATCCGATTTCTCCTACGCATAAAAGGAGCCTCTCTCTCTCTCTCACACATGTGGCTGAAAGGGAGGCGTCCTAGGGCAAGGACGATGCAAAAAGGACGTTAGGGCAATAGGTCATCTCTTTGACCAGCGTTGACCAAGTGTTGACCTTCCAGAAGTGCGAATTGGGTGTGGTCGCCTCTCCTAGGCAGGCCGCAATTTTTTGCACATAAATCAAGGTGATCTCACCTCTGGTTTAGACCAGTGTTGACTGCCTTAGTTTAGGGCTGCAAGTTGACTTCAGAAATCTGCAAATTGACTGAAATTTTGGGGTTGTTCAACAGTTGTTTCTTCAGGCTGTTCGAGGACAAGTTGACTGGAAATTGACCAAGTATTTTAGAGGTCAATTTAAGCTAGTTTGACCAACTTTGACTTTGCTGATCTAGGGTTTGCTGCTGCTGATATAAAATTACAGAGTTCAGATTTTGTACTATTTCTCTCTGCTGAACTATTGAAGATAAAAGAAAATTTAATCAAAGGGTTTCCCCACATTGGGGTTTGTCCTTGGCTAGCCGCCACATCTTATGTCTCTTGTCTTGGCTTGTTTTCTATTTATCATTTAATGTTCTATCTGCACTTTACTTAATGTATATGTGATTGCTAATCTGGCTAATAAGAAGAAAAATAAGTAAACTGCTCTAAGCATAGGACATACCATAATTTAACATTCTTCTATTAGATATTCATCAAATGTTCCACTGAGATACAAAGTACATTAAGAATGAGATGCATATATCACACGAGGCCTCCAAGACCCAACCCAAGTCAGTTCACAACTCCGTTTGTGAACTGAATGAAACAAGTCCAAGTGAGGTGCTATCATATCATTGTTGCATACAATATCACATTTTCCATAAGAGTCATTGTCACATTTTTCATCCATCATGTTATCACTGTCATCAAGAGTATGGTATCATCAAAGTGACTGTGATGAACATTGTCATATCAAGATCACTGTTATGCATCATCCACCATGTCACTGTCATCATGTATCGTAAGCAAGGTCACTGTCATTGTCAAGGTCATACATCAAGATCCCTATTATGTAACATGGTCACTGTCACCGTCAAGTAAATCATTGTCAAATCTCCAGTTATTGTCATCATATAAGAGAAAGGTCATACATCAATATCTCTGTTATGTAACATGGTCACTGTCACTATCAAGTAAATCACTGTCAAATATCCAAGTCACTGTAGTCATATAAGAGCAAGGGTCACTACCAACATATAAGAGTAAGGTCACTATCATATTGATCACTCTCTATTAATAAGGGTATTTCCATCAAGGTTATTCTCGCCATATCAAAGGTTACTTTATCAATACCTTAGTGTCATATCGTATCTTGATTGTCATACACGTCACTGTCCATATGCCAAAGGTAAGCAAAGTGTGAGTCACATATTGAGAGTTACTAAGATAGATGAGTGCCACGGAACTAGATAAACGAGCCACAGAAAAATGAGTCTCATAGATAAGATAATGTGAGCCATCATTAACCTCTGCAAACCTTGTAGAGTGCGAGCCACAAAGATATGTCTTTGTGAGGATATACGAGCCATTGTGAGGAGCCATCGAGCCAGTGTGTCGCTGTATCAATAGTGTGCCACAAAGATGTTAAATCAAGCCATGAAGAAATACAAGCAAGCCAAGGAACAATGCAATCCACTGTAATGTAGCGAGCCAAGTAAATAACGCAATCCACTGTAACATATCAAGCCAAGGAAACAATGCAAGTCACAAGATTTTAATACGAGCCATAGTGACATATCGTATGCCACAGAAATGTGATACCAGTGGAATGAGCCACTGTAATTTAATTCAATGCCAATACAGTTCGATGCTTCGATGCCACTACGAATACATGAGCAATGCCTCTGTGATGATACGAATCACCAAGCCACTGTTGTAGTGAACAACAGATGGTTGTTACACGCCAAAGAGAAGAAGGATCTGAGTGGTGGAACAAAAGCAATGCCATAAAATATATCATGCCACAGTCATATGTGTGATCCTTATAGTCTAATCATACGAACCATTATAAGAACGAGACACTGACAGTCGCACTATTTCATAAATATAGCCTCAAACCTTTCGCTATTGAGAGATTTGAATTACGCTTTGAGACGAGGATCGATCAATATTTATATACATTAAAATGGACCAAAATAGATGCCTTCAAGCCGACTTTAGAATTTGGCGGGAAATACTTATAAATTCAAACTTTGCTCAAAATGATATTTAAATATATTTACCTTTAATGATTGCTTTAATAATTATTTGCCCAACTAGACTTTTCCACATCAAACAATAATATTTCCTTTAACCACTTTGAATTCTTTCTTTGGGGCGAGATGGGCTACTCTTGAGGTCTTTGGATTTCTATGGGGAAATTCATCTCATAGTTGCCCAAATTTCAACACTCCCTCTCAGCGAGGGAGGAATTTCCATTTGCATCATAAATCTCATTTTAGATGTCTTATCATGTTTCATCTCATCTCGTCCCATAGAAGAAGAACAATCCACAACCGATGGTAGGGGAGATCGATTAGATCCTCCAAACCCTACTAGTCTCTAGGTCAAGTTGCATGACCTTCATCTCAACGGCATCAACAAGACATCCATCTCATCACATCACGTCTCAACTTGTCTCTCCTTCGATCATCAAATAAACAATGATGTCTCTATCTAAAGAAGAAGAATCATCATAGGGAAGCTTCAGCTTCCACCCTATATCCACAGACAATAGGGAAGATTAATCTGCCACCCTACATATCCAAAACCTTTCCATTTAAGAGGAAAACCCACTAGAATTCTTCTCTTCTTATAGAATTTCAACTGACAAATTCCAAGACCTATGACCGTTGACAAAGACCCCTCCAAGACCAAGTCAACCTTTCTTCTTGATGAGCCTTCTTTCCAGCAACTTCGACCCCTTTTCTTTGAGCATGCTCATGAGGTAGAGCATTTATCCATGTTGTCTGCAACTATATGATGACATGACTTAATCTATCAAACATATGCATACCTCTTTTCTCCTTATGGTCATCTAGACTTCCTTGAGCAACTTCCTTTCCTTGCTTGAAATTTCTTCATCCATTTTGACATGTTGCATTCCTTTGTCACCATACCATCATCCTTCTAAACAATGGATTCCATACAAGCTGAAATGATAAGAGAGACACTTGCTTCTTCCAAGAGAGGTGAACCTTCTATGAAAATTCCAACAGAGGATCTTGATTATCCTCATCCTGCAAATGCTCCTTCCTCCTGATGATGATGCAAGATGAACTCTATGCCATATGACTTTCTTCTACCCAAAAGTACTACTTATGTTTTCAATGAGGTTACCAAGAGCTACTTCCTTTCTATGATGACTGCTACAACCATGTAGACTTCTACTTCAGCTATCCTTTACAAGATTCTATAATGATGTCACGATCTCTTGTATGTCATCTTCTAATATGATGCATCCTATCATTCTTATAATGCTTTCTATCATGATAGTTATCTTTCACCATAGTAGAGGTCTTTTCACCTCCTACATCTCCTTGCTATAGAGACCTTAATAGTGAAGATCTATTCCTTTGGATTTCTTCTCAACGGGTTCTTCTACTTCGGTGATATGGGCTTCAATTCTTTATTTCCTTTTCTTGTTGTCCTTTTTGAGTTTAGGACAATTTCTCTTGCATCGCTTTTTGAGTTTAGGACAATTTCTCGTTTGATCCGGCTCGCTTTTTTTCTTCAATCTAGTTTCTTCAATTTTACACAATGACCAAAGTTCACTGAATGGGGTGGCTTCCTTCTTTCCATAGATGCTTGATACGAAGTTGCCCCATTCTTCTAGTAGTGCATTGTGCACAACTGTGGTCATCTTTTTATCAAACATTATTTCCCCCAACTCATGCAGTTGGTCTCGTCTTTTTGACATCCTCATAAGATATGAGGCTATTCCTTCTTCCTTTGATACCTTCATCTTATATAGCTCAGTTCTCAAAGATATGACTTCTCCAGTGATGCTTATGGAGAATAATTCTACTAGCCTCTCATAGATTTCTTTTCATGACTCCAACTTTGATACATAAGGTATGAAAGGATTTTCTTGATGGATTCTATAAGGATCATTTTTTCCCTTATTCCCCCCTTCATATACTTTGTCAGTGCTTGAGTTTCTTCTTGTGATAGCTTAGAGACATTACCATTTATATCACCAATAACTTCATTCTCTATGAGGATCAAATTTTTCCTCTTCTCCATGCAAGGAAGTTTGATGACCCAACCAATTTGTTGCTCTCCATGCAAAATGAAGTCATTTTAATAGATTCAAACATAGATATAACGATACTTGATTGTTAAGTGAAGATACTTCTAGATGATGAAATCTTCAACTTGATGCCTTTCTTGGTGATGTTGATACTAGAAGATGTCTTCCTTCAAGTATGCTTTGATAGTGATCCTCGACTCAAGAAGAGGGAGATCACCTTGATTCCTTGATGATGATGGTAGTGCTTTTTCTTGCTTCCCTTGGATATAGGGACTTCATGATGCTTCAATGTGTAGATCTTCTGAGTGGAGGAAGGGTCCTTGAGATCTTTTCTTTGTGATGATGATGTGAGCTTCTCAAGAATGCTTCAAGTGTAGAACCCTTCTTCGGATGAGCTAGGGTTTTGAGGTCTTCTTTTCTTTGAGATGTGATGATATGTGAGATGGATAGTCCTACTTGATACTCCTTTGTTTGGCCCTTATCCCTTCTTGATGATTTGATGTCCTTTTTTATTCCTTGACCTTTCTTGACACTCCTTTTGTTGGTCCTTCTTCAAGCCACCTTTCCTTGATGTAGTCACCTTAGCTATAATACCATGTTGAGAAATCTAGGGGAAGCAAGTTAGGTGATTTCTCTTTCTTGATAACTACTTGTGATATCATTTTACTTTTTGTGATTAGTTTCTTCTTCAACTTGATTATTAGTGTGTTCTTATCATCAAATAGCTACCAAACCACAAAGAACAATAAGACAAGAGGACACAAGATATAGGTGATCAGAGAGGGCCAAAACCTCTCTGTTTGAGAGGAAAACCCACCACAATTATTCTCTTCCTATATAACTTCAATTGACAAATTCAAAGACCCCTCTAAGACCAAGTCAACCTTTCTTCTTGATGAGCTTTCTTTCCAGCAATTTTGACCCCAACAACTTCTTCAACAACTTCAATCCTAGTAGTTTCTTCTGCAACTTCGACCCAACAGTTTCTTCTGGAACTTCGACCCAACAATTTCTTCTAGAACTTTGATCCAACAGTTTCTTCTGGAACTTCGACCCAACAGTTTCTTCTGCAACTTCGAACCCAACAACTATCCAACACTTTGACTTGCCTAGTAATTTTCAGCACTTTGACTTGCCCAACTACTTGTAGAAACCCTAACACAAGAGGGGGAGAGAGAGGCCCAAAACTTCGATTTTTCTCTTCTTTTTCGTCCTTTTCCAGCATCTATCTTGAGGAGATCGAACTCACTTGAGAGTGTGTCCAAATGAGGTCGAGTTCTTCTTATATGTAGGCTTTTGATGCATATGAATTTCTATCTCCTTGCCGACTTGTCCCTTCATGTAGGTCGTTTTGAATTTTGCACCATGATGAGGTCTTGGAGGGTCTTTTGACTCTACTTTGACTCAAATAAATTTTCTTTAGAATATGTAACATGCCCAAATGGGTCTTCAATACATGACAATGACTCAATTGACTTGTAGACTAAATGGAAAGCCCTAGAAGCACTCAATGGGTGCTTGACTTAAAAATAAACTTCCCTTGAGCATGAAACCCATGCCTCAAGAACAAAAATAATAAATTTATTTTCTCTTTACATCAAATACATAAAATCATGATTCCATATGTCATTATCAAGGCCGAACCTAGTTACATATTTCAACAAAAGGCAAGTCATTGATAAGTGTTCTTGTTCTGTCTACCAGTGGTGCAATCTTCCTTTCAGCATATGATTACTCAGAAAAGTTTAAGACCGCCATCAACATTGTAGAACCATTACTTCCAACAATTGAAATAATTGGGCCATACAATGTCATACAAGTCATCATTGATAATGCTTCTAATTGTAAGGCAATGTGAGCAGTTATTGAGGAAAGATACCCCAACATATTTTGGCTTGTGTATTTGGTTCACACAATGAACCTTTTGATGCATGATATTATTAAGAAAAAACACCCTCAATACAGATAGATTGGTGATTTGTATAAGAGAGGCAAGAGAATGATAATATTTATTACTAGTCACAGCAATACCCATGGGATTTTCCGCAGTCACTCGAGTTTGGAGTTGTTGAAGATTGCGAAGACTAAATTTGCTAGCCATTACCTCACCTTCAGGCGCCTTTTGAAGGTAAGAGTCATTGGCTAGCATGGTATCATGTAAACACTGGTAGGAATTAAAGGATAGGGCTCCACTGCATTTGATAGGAAACATTTTGAAGAGGTGGAGACCGCTCTTGATGTTTTGTTTTGGGCACGTGTGAGGGAAGTTTTGCAATACACCAAGCCATTTATAACATGATTCATTTTGCAGATACAGATGCACAAGTGATTGGGGAGGTGTATGAGCAGACAATAACATGTTGGGGTAAATAAAAGATATTGTTCATAAAAAAGATCCCAACAGGTATGATATTATTCACAATTTTGTGTGTGCACAATCGAATAAACTTAATGTTCCACTACATGCTTGGGCGTATATCCATATGCCAAAATACTACTCTCCATCTTGGTTGGGAAAACCTACACCTAGGGGTGTGGTTAGAGCCAAACCCCATACAAATCCAAAGGTACAAAATGGGTATATCACAGCATTAGACAAGTTGGTCCCTGACAAGGAGTGTGCTAGATTGTGTCTTGAATTAGGCAGATACTTCACTAGCACTTGAGTGTTTGGTTCTTTGCATGCAATGGAAGATAGGGACAGATTTGATGTTGTCACATGGTGGGACATGTATGGTGGCCAAAGACTTTTGGCAAAATTGGCAAAAAAAGTGCTTTCACAAGTCGTAAATACATCTTCTGCAAAGAGGTGTTTGGAGCACCTATGGATTCATCCATAATGTGAGTAGAAATAGCCTCATAGAAAATCAGACAGAAAGCTTGGTTTATGTGCACTACAACTTGAGGTTGTTGAGTCATTATTGTAATCGAGCTTGTGATGATACATTATATACAAATTGAAACAAAAACCTAGAGGAAGATAATTTGGAGGATGGCATTCTTACATCTAGAAGAATTGGAAACAAAACTTTTGAAAGACTATGATGAAGCAACAGCAACAATTCCACCCCCATCATCCAATAGCATTGCTCAAGTTCCACAATCTTTACCTTTGTTGTCGCCACCTCCATCTACATCCTAATGTGGAGGTCATGTGCCTTCTATTTCTGGTCGACTGACTATACGGGACGAGACTCCCAGTTACCACCACGACCTTCTCAGAAATCAGACATTTCTCGTGGCAAGGGCCACAGGGAGCAGTAGATAATAGATTTACTTGTCTTTTCTAGTTTCTAGTAGTTTTTATAACTATTGACTCTTTCATATTTATTATGATATTTTTTGTAAACAATATATGACAATTTAAGTTTGAAGTTGGCAATTATAACTCACTGGTAATGAATTATGAATATGAATCATGATGCTTCATGAAAGTTGAAAGTTGAAACATTTCATTTCATGTTAGATATTCTTTGTTATCATTTGGTTACTTGGTAATAGTAATAGTTAAAAGTACAAGTTACAACTTTAGTGATCAATGATGATTAATGTTATATATCGAATTTTGAAAGCTTGAAACATTAAGATTGATGAATCACAAGACTCAATATGTTGTATGTTACTAACTTGTGGACATGGTTGATGAAGATTATAACTTCTAGATGATTAATGTTATATGGTTCAATCCATATTTTTATGCCTTTTATATCTAATTCATCATACTACATGTTTTTGTAGACATATATGATTCAAAATAATTATATATAATATTATTATATATATATTATATATATAAATCCCCCAATTCACTTCGAACGGGGTTTTGAAAATTGTTAATTTAAGTATATTCCATGCTTAGAGCAATTTATTTCATTTTCACAATTAGCTCAATATCTTTCCAGTTAGCATACATTACATTAACATAAATTGCGTAGACATAAAATAGATCACAAGAAAAGCAACAAGAGGAACAAGATGTGGCGTAGCCAGACAAACCCCATGTGGGAAACCTTGATCATTGCTGTTGTTCTTCAATAGTTCAGCAGAGAGAGAGCGAGAGAGAGAGAGAGAGAGAGGGTACATTTACAACAAAGTACACTTTGGATTATCTAGATAAGAGCTAGATCATCTCTAAGAGTGATACATGAGATCATTGAGACATGTTGCTTCAACTAATTCTCCAAGGTGACTCCTTCACCTATCATTGTGTTGCATCTCGTCATCATGTTGCACCTCACCGTGCTACACCTCACCGTGTTGCACCATGTTGCACCCATCATCACAATGTTGGACCTTAGACCATGTTGTACACATCATATGGTTGCACCTTATGCAGCACTGTTGTCCCATGTGTCATAACCATGTTGTCATACAACATGTCTCATGTGCTTGCAACACCATGCTTGCCACTGCTATCCTTGTTGTCCATGCTTGCCATGCTGCACCATGCTTGCCATGATGTCTATGCTTCACCATGCTTGTTGTTGTCCCATATGTCGTTGTTGCCATGTCACAGTTGTCCATTGTATCTATACAGCACTATGTACCTTGTTGTCCAATGCATCTATACAGCACTATGTACCTTGCTGTCCTATTTACTTTGCTGCACTACTTAGCAGTTGTCCCACTTGTGCCACTACTCTCCTATGTCATTGGGTTCTCCCATCAAAGTTGTCGTCTTGACATGTTGTTGTCCCATTGTCCTATTTTTTAGTGACATTACAACTCCTATGTGGCAGTATCCAACACCTCTGTACTGTTGTCCATGGACAAAATTCGATCACTAGTTAGGGCATCATTCTACAGCCCTTATCCTCCATACAAATCAGCAAACTAGTCTTCTAAAGACTGCGGTTAAGGCCACGTTGTCCCTACAGCCCCTTCACGTTGTCTAGGGTAGCCTCCATGTTGTCTTTCTAGTCCTTCATGCTGTGGCTAAGGCCACGCTATCTCTATAACCCCTTCACGTTGTCTAGGGCAGCCTTCACGTTGTTCCTTTGACCCCTTGTATTGCGGCTAAGACTCCATTGTCCACACGGTTGTTCCTCGGCCTAATCTGCCCAACAATATGCACTAGGAAGAACCCTTACTTGCCACACTGCCACCTACAGCAAACCCTCACTACGTCCCATAAACTTGACCAAGGGCTTCTCACTTGATTGCATCCTAAGGCTTCTCACCTAACCGCGTCTTAGGGCTTCTCACTTGACTGTGTAGATACTAGGGCTGTCCTCCTTGTAGCGTTAGGGTTGCCTTCTATTCCTCCAACGTCTAGGGCTTCCACTACTAGATTTCTCTTCCACTAAAACCCAAGACAAGTGGAGAGATATCAAGATAAAGTGTGTAGAAAGGACCATCAAGTCACCTCCTTTTATACTAAAACGTTGAGCACATGTGGGGTTTATTTGGTTGCTGGCCGACCTTGACAAATTGTCTTATGAAACAAATAAATTCATAACTCCATGAATACTTATCAGAATCGGATGATCTTTAGATCAATCCTACACCTCTCAATGACAGGGATCCAAGAAAAATATCAACTGCCATAAATACGATGACCCACATGGAGTTTTGCCCTAGTTGCCAATTTTAACACTCCCTCTCAACTAAGGAGAACTCCATCTGCTGATCCCTCTGTCCGACTGTACTATCTCTGCCGTCAGTGCCCTGCACTACTCTGCTCTGCTCTATTCAGCTCTATTGAACCATGAAGAAGAAGAATTGATCGAGAATGTCTCATTCCATTCTCTACTGACCCGACGTTAGTTCCATATGAAGAAAGTGTGTCATACCACTTTTACTGACCCAAAGTCAGTTTCATTGATCCCAGATCAATATCACAAGAGAGTGTCTCAAACCACTCATACTGATCTTAGATCAATGGAGATCACCCTAGCATAGGCAGTACGGTAGATACAACGATGCGTCCATCGATGGTACTACTAAGGTCCCTAACCCAATGTCCTTGCTCACTGGCCAGATGAGAGGTACTTCCCATGAGTCCCAGACTGCATGGGTAGGATGCCTCGACAAGAGAACCACTCATCCTGTCCCTAAGTTGCCATGGGGTATCACAGGGGAAGGCTGAGCCATTCACCCTGGACATAGTGCACCATTAGGGGAGGGTGAGTCGCCATATGGTCGCTTGTTGCTCCAAGAAGTACTCCAAGCGCCCCGGAGCTCCCGAAGCTCAATGCATGCATCATGCAGGACCCTCATAAGAGGGTCTCTCAACGACTCCAAGTCGTTCGCGAAAGTCACAAATTTGACCTTTCCTCAAGGCTTCAACAGAATGTCTACCACTTGCACATCAGTCCTAATGCGATGGAGCCTTCTCGCTCATCGATGTACCATATCCCAGATAAGGTAGTATTTGATGTCTATATCCTGGAGCAATCATAAAATACAGGATTCCTCAACTTTCGAATCCCCCTTGGTTGACACAGAAGATCACGATGGTATCCATCATGTGTACAAACAGCGCACTGAAGAGCTTCCGCAACTAGGCAGCTTCACACGAGGTCATACTCGTAGCTATGTATTTGGTCTCAGCGGTGCTTATAGCAACTGACTTCTACTTCCTACTCATCCAGAATATCGAAGCAGAACCCAAAGAGAACCAGCACTCAGAAGTGCTCTTGCAATCCTCCACACTGCCTACCCAGTCAACATTCGAATAATCATGCCGCTTCATATTTCCGACAGTGTATCTCAATCTATGAGTGATTATGCCCCGAAGATATCTTAGAAGATCCTTGTCACCAATCTAGTGAGGCTCAACCATATATGAGCTCACCATGATAACTGCAAAACATATATCCGGACGAAAGTTCATCAATGTGAATGAGTTTATGAAACTCAGAGGCATTTCCCAAATCAAGTCTGGCATCACTACCATATAACTTCTAAAAGTTAAGATCCTCAAGGTAGTCGCGGGCATGCAGTTTACCATTCCACATCTGGAATCCAACTCCCTCTTACTTCTACAAATGAGAGGGTCTGCACCTATCAGAAATAGGTCATCCTCAGAAGCTGCCGGTATGAGAGGTCTATCATCCACAACCTTCAAGCAATGGTTTGGATCGGCTTCACTCCTAGTGAATCTCAGCTTCATCAGACAGGTTATCAATCCTCTCATACTAAGACCGAGGTGATTTGCTTCAAGCCATAAAGGGCTTTCTTCCATCTGCATACATGAGATCCCTGATCATGAATCTCAAACCCCTCGGGTTGTTCCAAACCTGTGAACTTGCAACATGACGGGAATGTCCCCTTGTAATATTCTCCTTTGGTAAAACACAGACATGTTTTTTTGAATTCAGGCATCCCAATCACCATCTGACTCACATCAGGTAGGGTCCTATAATAAGTAGACCTCCGGTGTTATAGATGAGATATGTCAATTAACATGATCCCCAAAGGACCATCCTGCAACTTGATACAAATTGCCAACCCTGAACCCATGAGTAAAAGCATCTTTGAAAATTTTATTTTCAAAAATGTACCTTTCCATCGATGAATGCCACCCTGAAACCTTTGACTTCCATTGCCGAAATGGACACTAGGTACTTCTTGCGATCAGGTACATAAAAGAGATTCTTGTAAATGAATCGAGTTACCCTCATTCAATTGAGGGGTAACATTCCCTACACTTTTTCCGAGATAGGCGCCATCGACTACAAGTATAATCCCACGATTGTTTCCATCTCTACCAAATTAGAGAGAGCACCCTTCTATCCGATGAAGTGCCTTGAAGCACTACAATCAATAAGCCAGATTCCCAAAGACTCTGAAGGAGAGTGCCAATATCAGATAACGCGTCTTTATCTTATTAGAAACAGCATTTGATTCTTCATACCTGGGGTTCCTTGCTTTCTTTGAACAGTCGAATATTTCCTTGATGAACTACTTTACCTGTCATTCCTCTGATCATTGAAGATGTCCCTCGAATAATTATTATCATCATCAAGTGATGTGTCCCTACCTCGGAAACTCCTTCGCATAATGGCCAAACTTATTACAAACAAGGCATCTGCCTTTCCTTCCACCCTTAGATTCAGACTTCCCATTGAAGTGATCTGTAAGCCATTAGAAACTTCCGTTGCACCATTCTGATAATATTCTCTGCTTCGACTTCACCCTTGGTGAATTAGAAGAGGGATGAGGAATCCATTGATCATTTTGTCCTTTGCCAACTGTCTTAGGTGATTGCTCTTTCACTCTTGCTCGGGATTTGTCTTCACCTCAGCTCTGATACCATGTTAATTTTAGGTATGTTCTATGCTTAGAGCAATTTATTTCAATTTTCACAGTTAGCTAAATATCTTTTCCAGATTAGCAATCACATTAGCATTAAAGTAAATTGCAGATAGAACATAAACATAGATCGCAGAAGACAAGCCAAGACAAGAGGACACAAGATGTGGCGCTAGCCAAGGACAAACCCCAATGTGGGGAATCCCTTGATCAATTCTTCATATGTTCTTCAACAATTCAGCAAAGAGAGAGAGAGAGATAGTACATTTACAACAGAAGTTAACACTTTGACTTATCTAGATAAGAGCATAGATCATCTCTAAGAAGATGATAAATGAGATCAGTTGAAGACATGTTGCTTCAACTAATTCTTCAAGGTGACTCCTTCACCTATCATTGTGTTGCATCTCGTCCTCATGTTGCACCTCACCGTGTTGCACCATGCTGCACCAATCATCACAATGTTGGACCTTATGACCATGTTGTACACATCATACTGTTGCACCTTATGCTGCACTATTGTCCCATGTGTCATAACCATGTTGTCATACATCATGTCTCATGTGCTTGCAGCACCATGCTTGCCATTGCTATCCATGTTGTCCATGCTTGCCATGTTGCACCATGATTGCCATGTTGTCCATGCTTTACCATGCTTACTATTGTCCATGCTTATTGTTGTCCCATGTGCCTTTGTTGCCATGTCACAGATGTCCCATGTATCTATACAACACTATGTACCTTGTTGTCCCATGCATCTATACAACACTATGTACCTTGTTGTCTTATTTACTTTGCTACACTAGTTAGCAGTTTTCCCACTTGTGCCACTGCTGCACAATTTTCATAGCTATCTTATGTCATTGGGTTGTCCCATCAAAGTTGCCTTCCCAACGTGTTGTTGTCCCATTGTCCTATTTGTTAGTGACATTGCAGCTCCTATGTGGCAGTATCCAACACCTCTACACTGTTGTTCATGGACAGAATTCAATCACTGGTTAGGGCATCATCCTACATCCCTTACCCTCCATACAAATCAGCAAACCAGCTTTCTAAAGACTGCGGTTAAGGCCACACTCTCCCTACAACCCCTTCATGTTGTCTAGGGCAGCCTCCATGTTGTCCTTCTGGTCCTTCATACTGTGGCTAAAGCCACGTTACCTCTATAGCCCCTTCACATTGTCTAGGGCAGCCTTCATGTTGTTCCTTTGACCCCTTATATTGCAGCTAAGACTCCGCTGTCCACACAGTTGTTCCTTGACCTAATCTGCCCAACAATACGCACTTGGAACAACCCTTACTTACCACGTTGTCACCAACAGCAAACCCTCACTGCGGCCCATAAAATTGACTATGTTAGGGCTTCTCACTTGACTGCGTCCTAGGGCTTCTCACTTGACTGCATCCTAGGACTTCTCACTTGACTGTGTAGATATTAGGGTTGTCCTCCTCATAGCGTTAGGGTTGCCTTCTTTTCCTCCAACGTCTAGGGCTGCCTTCTTTTCCTCCAACGTCTAGGGCTTCCACTCCTAGATTTCTCTTCGACTAAAACCCAAGACAAGTGGAGAGAAATCAAAATAGAAGTGTGTACAAATGACCATCAAGTCACCTCTTTTTATACTAAAATGTCGAGCACATGTGGGGTTTATTTGGTTGCTGGCCAACTTTGACGAATTGTCTTATGACACAAATAAATTCATAACTCCATGAATACTTATCAGAATTGGATGATCTTTAGATCAATCCTACACCTCTCAATGAGAGGGATCCATGAAAAATATCAACTGCCATAAATAAGATGACCCACATGGAGTTTGGCCTAGTTGCCAATTTTAACAAAAATGTTGCTCCCTGCTCCCGCTCTCGCGTCCTGCTTTCGCTCCTGCTCCCAAGTAACCTTGGGCAAGATACCACTTACCATGAGAGGTAAGGATCACACTCTATCCTATTGTCGGTTAATCTTCCCACCTTGACCCTCAAGAATCAAGTAGTAGAACACCTGCATCCACTACCTTGGGGAAGATACACACTTACCATCAGAGATAAGGATCAAACATGTTGAAGGCACCTGAGGGAGACACACACTTACCACAAGAGGTAAGGATCAGACACACCCAAGTCTCCACACCCATTAGCCAGATGGATGGCAATCCCTACAAGCCCATCTTTTGGGTAGGATGCATACTGGGGTACACTTGGTAGGGGAAGATACACACTTACCATTTCTGGCAAGTATCAGACACAACCCTACAATGACAATAGGGGAGATACCTATTGTCCACGAGTTCCCTCAACCCCAAGAGCTCTCCGGCTCAATTCCTCTACCCGAGAGCTCAAACAGGGGGGAAGAGCATAGCTCAATGTTCTCGATCAATCGTGACCCTTTCCCGAGATGGTCACATTCACCAATACAAGTTTCTCTCTGAAGACCAAGAACTTCCCTTTTGGCAAAGGCTTGGTAAGAATGTCTACCATTCGCTCATCTGCGGAAGCCTCACTGCTTCAATTCCACGACAAATCAATGTCGAACCCTCACTGCTTCAATTCTACAAGAAATCAATGTCGAAGCCTCACTACTCCCTCTACACCATATCCTGGATATAGTGATATATAATCTCAAAATTCTTGGACCGGTCATGAAGCACAAGATTCTCAGAAAGTCAAATCCCAATTAATATCGCAACATATCATAGTCGTTCCCAACGCATGCTCAAGCATCTTTCCAAGGAGCTTTCTCCACCACACTGTCTCACAGCTACTCATGCCAGGAGCAATGTACCCTGCCTCTATTATACTCGAGGTAACAGACTTCTATTTTGGCTCATCCAAGAAATCATGGGAAACCCCAAGATACAACAACACCCAAATGTGCTTTTCTTGTCAACAACACTTTTCATCCTCATTCAACACTAATGTATTCATGCAATCCGAAAATGTATCTCAATCCATGATTAATCGTTTCATGTTGCTATCCCAATACATCCAGGCTCTATCTGGCTCATGTTGCAAAGCAAGAATTCATTTGACTGCCAACTCATCATGGAATACATCAAATCTGAATGTGAAGAGGAGTTTCTCTCAACTGCTTCAGTCTTGATCATCATGCCAAATCTTGACAATATACTTCTCTTGACAAGGAATTCTTAATCATCTCTCTATTACACATTTTAATCTCAAGTAGTTGATCATCAGGGCTTAGAAGTCAACTCCCTCTGGATGACGTGATTTGATCCTATCAGAGAATAAATTATTAGCTTACAAAACCAAATATCAAATACATACCTTCTATATCAGATGTCCATCAACCCAAGCATGCCAGGTCCAGGCGACTAACTTGAGTCCATATGGGTCTTTCTTCATGAGACTTATCTTATGTGCCTCAAAGCCCTGAGGTGGCTCTAAGTATGCTTCTTCCTTAAATACATCATGGAGCAAGCCAACTTCATGTATATCTGATAATAGTGCATCAAGCAACAAGTGCTAGGATCTTATCATAGTCCTCTCCTTCAGAGAGTATCTTCCTACTCAATATTGAACTTAATATCATGGAGGCATCTGTCACTATTGCATCTTATCATCTAGAATGATCCTTGCATGAAGGACATATTGTTTTCATCATCTTATTGTTGTTGCATTCAACCTGACAATCTACTACCTATGAATAGGAAGCCTCTTCAACCATAGTCATTAACCTAGGAGATAGGATCCTTCCTTAAAGGTATGAGCTCTTGTCCATTTATCAAGTTCCACTATAATCATGGGATGACTCAACATTCTTCTCAATCTCGATATAGAGGACTTTGTCCTCACATTCATCAAATGTACATGTTGATCCTAGAACAAGAGCATGAGCAATAATAGCAAAATAAATAAACATAACAAAAGTGTACCTAATGATAAGGCAGGATTGTCTATCTTTTCCAGATATGAGAGTGGATCCTTCATTTTCCAACACCAATTCCCTCTCAAAGCTAACTCTTCCTGCAATCCTCTACATCTTGATGATCCTCAAGATGGATCACATCCTTCTCCAAGAAATTAGTAAAAGAAACATTCAAAAATTCATGCAAGACGAATAAACAACAGTCCAAAATGCTAAATCTAAACATGAGCAATGTCACAAAGAAATAACATGAGCCTTGAAAGTAAGTTATCTTCTTGAGGATTGTAGGAAGCTATCAGCTCCCTCTTGATCCTACACAACAGATCATTAATCATATGTCAATGTCATTTGCAAAAGAAGAAATGCATCCTCTCGAAGACCACCTATATCCTTGATTACTTTCATCGGCAACCAAACCCAACTTATCAATGTAAATGATGATCACTAGATCTGCTTTATATCATCTCCTATTGGGTAGGAAACAAGTCCATCTAGGGTTTCTCTGAATATGTCACATGTACTTGAATAACTGAACCATATCATGAAAGATTCATAATCATACCAAGCCCTTTCCATATCAAGGCCACTCCTAGGGTTTCTCCCAAACCCTAGCTTCTATTTGCAAGAACAAAAGGTCTCTCTAGGGTTTCTTTCAAACTTGTTGAAGCCTCGAAAATCGTTGCTTACAACATGGGGGAAAACCACCCAATCCGGCCCTTGGTTGGCAGTTCCTTTTCCATTTGGTGTAGTGGCTCTGACTAGGGATAATGGGACCAATTTACCAATCAAATTTATGATAGTGCTAATGGGGTGATATGTGATATTTTGGAGTAATGTTTAAGCTAAAAGTAATATAATCTAAACTAATAATCACATGTGTATATCCTAATGTAGACACTATCTAGCTATGACTATACCTGGGAATAAATGTGAAGTATGCAATCTACAATAATGTCTGAAAGCAATTGGTAATAGAGATCATTCAATTGCAATAAGAAATGAAATCGTTTAACAATAATCATTTTGGATAATTAGTTAGCTGAAACGATGGTGAAAGATATATCATATAAGAAATTATTCATCTATTCAGCATAAAATTTAGGCCATCGCCATAGAAAAGTGCAATAAATGATAAAAAAGATTCAAACTTTATACATAAACAACTTGAAGAGAAGTTATTGCTTAATACACAAGTAAAACAAAATTACGAGATAAAAGTACCATTTGTAATAAGTCTTGCTCATGTTGTTCAACAATATTGATCTACTTCCAATCAATCCAACACCATCTAAGAGTACAAAAGTGCAACTTTAGTAGAAGATACCAGATAAGATAAAAATAAATCATGTTCCATTCATTTCACCAGAATTTCCTTAGAGGGATAGAAGTGCATGTTTTGAAGATGGTTCTTGATAAAATTTATGGCCCCCTCTCTAAATGCATGAAAAGGGTTTAAATACTAAACTATAAACTAAAAATAGATTATTACAAAAATAGTTGAGGAGGTTTAAACGACCTTCCTCAAATTATGCAAAATAAAACAAAAGTAGAAATGAACATGGTGATTAACTCCTTTGTGTTTGATCCTTAAGATCGTAGATATCTGTCATGAGCTTAAGCTGTGATGGTCGGCTGATTTCAGATTTCCACTGCCCAGTGAACACGACATCGATCAGTGCTGGCACCATTTTCTCTATCGAAGTGGTTAGGCATCGCAGGGTCATCCAATGGCTGTGAGGTTTCACTAAATGTCATCAGTATGCTTCTCAAAATAATCTGGTTGTTCGCCTAATTGCTTCTCCTTTTTCCTCTGTTGCCTACCTCCATTGTTGTTCAAGTTGTTTGACATTTGGAAGAAAACATGGAATGGACTCTGCTACTAGGTTGGCGCTATGTAAATTTTCATTGATGTTCTCGATAACACTGTTTGCTACTGCTATTGCATCTGCTATTGCCTTTTCTGCCTGTGTAAGCCTAGCATCCTAGTCTGCAAATAAAATTTGCTTGTGTGATTCCTCCACTTTAGGCAAGTCGGCCTTTCTCCCATCTTTTGAATTCTGCCAAGTAATGAACTTGGAAACTCTCTTGAAAATTTCATCATATTCGAGTCTCATTTCAATGACTTGACTCGTCAATTTGTCACTTGTCTCGCAATAGGAATTCCATTGCGAGATCTTCTGGCATAATAGTTCATTTTGGTGCATCAGCTGGGAGTTAAGGCTAAGAGCTTCAATAATAAAGTGATCAATTTTTGGATCATCTTCATGCAGATCAGTTATTCCTTGTATTTGTGCTTCCTTCTCTGCTAAGTTGGCATGATGTTTTATTTGCATTTGCTCGAATTATTGTTGGAGCTTAGCTAACTGCAACTCTACTTGTTGGTTAGATTTTTCTTGTTGTAGCTGTTGTTCTAATAGCAAGATTTTATTTTCCCTTTCCTTTAGCAACATTTGCACCTCTGTTGCTTTATCGATAGTTGTTGTAGCATAGGCCCGTGCAAACTGTGATAGCCTAGTAAGGTTCGCGGACAAGTCGATGTGTGAGTCTTTCCAGACAATATCCATTGGTAAATTATCAGGATTAGTAGTAGTTGTAGCATCCAACTTCCTCTTCTTCCTTTGTCTTTTAACAACGGCTTTGTCGACAGAACTGTAGAATACATCTAAAGGAGGAATCTCCTCAATCTTCAAAACAATTTCAGAGGTAGGAGTGACAAGAATGTGCTCTACCTCTTGAGTATTTACAGTTTTCTCTACTGCAATTTCTTGAGTTGTTTTGTGTTGTGGAGTCTATAGCACTAGCGTTTGTTTCTCTGCATGGAGCTTTTTATTAAAGTGCTACTATTCTTCATCTAAATCAATCACCAGGGGTTTTATTGGCTGGGTGGAGGTGAAATGAATTTCAACCTGTTTTTTAGCTGAAGTTTGCTCAGCCGGCTTTTCTATAGACTGCACTATATCTCTTTCTGACTCCTTACTCTTGCTTCTCCCATTCTTTGATTGTTGTTCTGAGTGCTTTGACTCCCTGGTAGACTTCTCTTGGGATTATGCTTGGGAATCCTCTATAGAGTTTCCTCTGGAACTTCCTTCTAGGCTTACGCTGGGAGTCGACTCCCTTATTGGTTCAATCCTCAATTGGTCCAATGGGACCTATAACAATGTCCTTTCTCTGTATTGATGAAAGGCCTCAAGCCCTTCTTGGTCAAAAAGTAGCGATGACATGTGCTTCACTTCTGTGAATGTTTTTTTTCTGTAGGAAGATGTCATCAAATGGATCTTCCTCGTGACTGAATACCTTTACTTTTACCATGGTAGTAAAGTCTTTGGCAGTGTCAAATGGGTCATACTGCCTTCCTGGGAATTTAGGTAATTGTAGAGATAACATGATCTCTGCCTCTTTAAAAGCATGCCCCACATCGTGTAGTGCAAATGCTCCACACTGCAAAGGGAATGTAGGCCAAATGGCCCTTTTTGCTTCCTTTAATGCTTTGCTCAGCCCACCCTCACTCGCTGTTTGATAGGCTATCTCTCTGGCCATCAATTTGTCCGGAACATAGTATGGGAGGACATGTGGCAGTATAATGCCGCCAAATACCCTGATATACGTGAATGTTTCCTCTCCAAACCATCTAGCCACTAGGAGGATATCTAACTCAGCTTCCTTGGAAAACTTGGGCGCGTCTTGATTGTAAATCTATTTGTGGATAGGCAGCATGACTCCAAGACGAATATTGTAGAAATGTGGTTGAAACTAAGATTCCCACATGTCTTTATGGTATATATGAATGGGAAGTGGATCTTGGACAGTCCACTTCCATCCCATGACAGGAAATTTTGAACCAAAACAAATTGCATCCATCACATAAGCACTCATAAAAAATGGAGGGTAAACCCTTGTTGAGACACTCCTTTTCCTCCTATAATTGATTATTGCCTTTGCTAAATTATCAGACAGGATTTGGGCTCAATTCATTATAGTTGCGTTTAAGGCTACATCTATTAATGGCAGCCATTCTTGGGAAAATTTAGTGCTATCGGGCTTGCCAAAAATCCTGCATAGCATGGCCGCTGTAAAACTATGAGGGGGAGAAATAGATGCAATAGAGTACATACCGTTTTTGTCCTTTTTGATTTTGCCCTCATTATTTGACTAGGTCCGGGTGCAATCTGCTGGTCCTCGTTCTCTTTGGCAAACTTCTTAATGAACTACTTGTTGTATATAATTTGTGGCTTTGGTAGGTGGTACATAAGCCGTAGGTTGTCTAGCAAAAAAGATCCCATAACCTCTTGGCTTGTAGTCCTAAATTCTCTACTCGAGATATCGACCTCATCAATAACCCATTTAACCATATCTGTATAAGGGATTATCTTTGGGCGCGCAGCTATGCGATGCAAAAATGAGCATGCCGTCTCAAAAATGGAGGCATCTGAGGAATCACGACCGTCAACTGTGATCTTTGTTTCCAGAAGTATTGGTTCCTCTTCTTCTAAGATATTATACATGGTTTCCCACGTAGAGGTTCTTCCATCTCTGCTGCATGTAGTATCCAAAAATAGAGGAGTCATTTATGATTTCTCAGATGTGATTGCCTTGCCTTCCTTCACCATTGCTCCCAAAGATTTGTTTTGTGGATTGTTCCTGAAAGTGGAGAAAAACAGCAGCCATCAGATATACAGAGATAATAATGGATGTGAAATAGAATAATGCGGACAACTAGTAAAGGCAATAAAAGGAGTTTTATTTGAACATGTTAGCGTTTGAGATTTCACCTAGGCTGAGATAGACAAACCTCAAAGCTACATCGAACCATTTCACCTCGTAGCTAGCCCTACAAGGTATGAGAAGGCTCTCTCGGGTCAAAACTCGATGGATTTTGTCAATAGGATGAGTTGACCAATTAGGAACAAG